>JAZGTK010000169.1:55188-71222 GCA_036877625.1 Ambastaia sidthimunki
CACCTGAGCAGATAACACCCGACACACGCACCTGAGCAGGTAACAAACCCGACACACGCACCTGAGCAGATAACACACCCGACACACGCACCTGAGCAGATAACACACCCGACACACGCACCTGAGCAGGTAACAAACCCGACACACGCACCTGAGCAGGTAACAAACCCGACACACGCACCTGTGCAGATAACACCCGACACACACACCTGTGCCGTGACCTCCTGATGCAGCTTCTTAAACACGTGATTTTTGGGGGTCATATGATACAATGTAACAGCTGTACCCGAAAACGGGTGTCTCCATTGAGTCTCATTCTAATCTCAGAAAGTTGTTTTGTTGCTGTTAAATGAGACATTTGTTGAATTCTAAACATCTACTAACTAAAGCCTAACATGAAAGTGTAAATTTAGATGTATATATTAGTATATTTAAGTGCATAATATTGGATTTATTAACTAAAATCTATAAATATAAAGCAAATAATAAAGCAAAACCTATAAAAGTACATTTATCTATAACTCAAAGGTTTGGTTCCTAACAGCTGTTTCCCTTTTTCTATTATTTATTTATTGCCACAGAAATGCAATAAACAACAATCTCATTTCAAAACGCAGATGTTACTTTTAGGATTTTTCTAATTTAATCATTTTCTCTTTATAACATTAATCATAAATCCATGAACAAAAATATCAAATTAAAACATGCCAGAATTATTTACTGCTTAATGTATTAAAAGTTTTTGTGTTGTATTGTGTTTATTTATTGTAATTACTTTTTGAAGATTCTAGCATTCAAAGTTTCCCTTTCTGATTATTTTAGTGATTAAAAAGTTTTACTTACAAACCTCAAAAAGATGAATTTGACTGAAAGGTAAAAAGTTTGCATCACTTTTGCAGCTGAGTGGTACAAATCTCCACTCAAACAACATTTTGAAACTCTGTGTGTCAGTAACTTTACAGCATCAGAAATACATACAGAAACGTTTAATTCTTTTATTTAACACACATTTAAAAAAGTGAACCACACTATACAAATGGTTTTCTGGTAGCGGGAAACAATTCAGAGTACGTCTACAAACCATTCCAACTCTTCTCTTGGGATGTGCACCCTTTTCCTATTTATTCCGTTTCATTTCCCAAAACATTAATCAGGCATTTTAAGCCTCTCTAGGGTTTCAATTTAAGCTTGTTCATGTTTTTGCATTCATTAAATGCTGATAGGCGATAGCATGCGTAACACGAGTGGTTAATTTCTGACTGGGCTTTTAAAACCTGTAATGTTGTATTTTGTAAGATTAAAGCTCAAAGTGTCTGTTTGTATGCATGTACATTTTAAATGCAGTTTGTCCATCCGGGGTGAGTCGCTCCAATACAAGAGTAAGTTCCAAACACGCTTCTCTGTTTGTCCTTCTGAAATCTCCTGAACTCAAATTTCCATCAAAACAGGCCGAACATCAAGGGGAATGATATTTATTACCCAAGAAAACTTAAAAAAGTGAGCGTGACAGACAGATGAACATAAAGGAGCGAAGCAATGTTTAGGCCAAGTAGCTATAGGTGTCCTTCTCTCCATCCACCCTCTCCAGATACTCCTTCTCTATGAGGATGTCAATGCACTTCTGCAAGAGAAGACACAAGCCGTGGAGAACATGAGTCAAGGTGTCACCACTGAATCTCCAGGTTTGTATGTGAGCAACAACTGACCTTGATGACAGGGACTCTGGGTTTGAACCGGGAGGACAGCTGGTTCAGAACTTCTGCCAGGAGCTGCTGGTGCTTCAGAACCTTCCTCATCTTCATGATTCTTACTATGGCCGCCTGCAGAAGGACAGATGTTGTTACACTCCTTAAAAAATAAGGTGTTTCATGATGCCATAGAAGAACCGTTTTAGCTGACATTTTGGTTTCCATAAAGAATCTTACAACCTTTCTGTTTCACAACCTTTCTGTTCTTCTGGGAACCAAAATGGTTCTTCTATGGCATCGCTGTAAAGAACCTTTTAAGACTCCTGACCAACTACTCATACTAGTTTTGCAGTATGTATACTGTGTACATAATCGTTGTCATTACTTTCAAACAATGACAATACTCATTCAGAAATTATTTACAGCTGAATGCCGCATTCGACCAATCAGAATCAAGTATACCTGAATGAGGAGTTTGCGGTCCTCCTCAATGTTTTTGTGGGTTGTTTCCTGTTCCTGTTTCTGCTCCGTCTTCATTGGCACATTAATGTTCACTCGCAGCTTTTTACTGGACAGGAAATCAACAGCCATCAATAGCCACAAACGCATTTGCCTTTTACTCAACATGTCAATATGAAAAATGTGCATAAGTGTTTATTGTAGAAGATGCATTAGAAGGACTTACTTTTTATATCCCAAGAAGAGTTTTATGAGGGTGTCGGGTTTAAATTCCACTTCGTCCACATTAGCGTTCTCGTCTTCCAGAACCTGCGAGATCACAGAAAATTACAACTGCAATGTCTCAATATAACAGCTCTGCTTTCTCTTCAAATTCATTACCATTTACTATTATCACCTTTATTTACTATCCCATAAACTTCAAGCAGCATGAAATTACTGCATTATCTAACAGCCTTTAGACTTTAGGGACAGTATTATCTTCAATCATGACCTAAAACAATGAGCAATGTGGCTATTAACATTAACCAATAGCCTGTTTGGCCCTGATGATGTCATCTGATAAAAGAGGCCATTTCAGAGGCAGATGAACTTAATGCATTTTAAAGGAAGATTATGAAGGAAAACGTTTCAGTTTTTCAGAATAACATGCACTGATAGAACCTGCACAATGAGACCAGGAACATGCATTAAATATGTAAATATGATCAACTAACTCAAGGCAACTAACTGTTTAGTTGGATCATGTAAAGAAAGACACTTACCAGCAACTTGGATTTCAACAATATTTGCAAAACTTGCACCAGTATATCCTGAAAGTATAAAAAAATTGGTTAAACATTTTCTGCTTTGAACAGTCAGAGTTCCTCACTGGTTTATACTTATGATTCTGTTCACGCACTATTTTGATCTGCGTGCTGTCCGTCAGCTGCTGGACTGTATAAACATCTTCTGTGTTGTACTGCAGTAAAATGGCCATCTGGAACGTGGACGCCTGCAGACACATTCATGCAGTCATGGTTATTTAAATACTATTTATTTAGTCTAAAAATATAACTGCATCTTGAGCTGTATCAATGGACTAACAGAGGAAGTTCAGTTCATGTCTAGATTGAAGATGGAGTTTTTATTTATCTGGGCACACCTGTAAGGTGTAGCGGTTTTTAAAGCAGTTGGTGACCAGCTCTCCTTTGGACAAGTGGTAAAGCCAGGTGAGCTTACGCCCGCTGTGTCTGCTGGCGTAGAAGGCCGTGAACCTTTGGTAGCTCCTCTCCAACTGTGTCAGCAAACAAAAATCAGATAATGAAGGAGGATTCAGAAAAACACAAGCTTAAAACATGCTTATTAAAGCTGCAATCAGTAACTTTTGCCTCTCTATCGCCACCTCTGTTCAAAACATAAAATTGCAACTTGCTTTAATGTGGACGACAAGTAAAAATTCAAAACAACTGCTGTAAGAACAAGATTCAATTAAGAAGATGTCTTTTAAGAAGATACATTTTTGGTATGAATGCTGACTTAAAAGGCAGCTGCCTGTATAGACGGCTCAATAAGATTTGGAACACAGCTGTGAGGTGAAGGGGTGAAAGGACTGATGGTGTTGTGTTACCTCTGAGGGCAGGGCAAACGTACAGGACTGCTGGAAGGGCCAGGAACCCGAGCTCAGCACCTGGATGCTGAAGTCCACTAGAAAACAACACAACATTTTAAAGTAACGGAACCGCATCTGATCAGTATAGAGCTGCAGGGCTGAGAGGAGTGAAACTCATTCTTACAGTCTAAAGGCTCAGAGTTTGTGAGGTGTTTCTTAAACTGTTCATTGAGGTCTTTGCTCACTCCAATGTCCTGGAACATGCGCTGCAGTTTTGACGTGTACTCGAAGCCACACGCTTGCTAAAAACGACAAAACGACCATCAGTTATTCAGACACTGAGGAATTCAAATCCATTCAAATTCATTCCAGGAAATCACTGTAATTTTAGCAAACTGAGTCACTAGAGAACAGATGAAATGTTCTGAATGAATATGAAATGTTTTGTTCCAACAGAACATGATGTGGAAAAACAGCAGCACCTTCAGTTTGGAGATCATGCTGGCCTCTGCATCATCACTAGCACTGTTCTGATGGACCAGACGTTTGGCCAGCATCTTCGCGTAGAACTTCTGGAACACGTCTTTGTCCTCAATGTATTTGAACACCACCATCTACAAAATGAGACAAAAGAAATCAACACAGACAAAACAGAAAAGAACTGACATCCAATGAACTGCTGCGTGAGAATTTCTGCTCGTATCATGTGACTACATTAAACGCACCACTTGATTGAGCGTGTCTTCAAGTTCTGCTTCCTCTGGATTTTTGGAGCTGAGAACAGAACAGAGCTTTGATTATATCAGCACATGGTTCAACACACATTCAGAACTGTGAAATGAACAGAAGTAAACAGGCTGCTGGGCCTAATTCACGAAACACAACCACAACACATGTATGTGAATTACTCACGAAACCGTTCTTAAAAAACAACGCCCACCTTTTCTTGAGCAACGAGTCGCAGTATCTGGCCAGTAGTTCAGGAGATTTGCTGGAGGACTGAACCATCTTGGTAACAGCATTGTTATTAATGAAACGTCCACATGCCTAAAGAGAAATAAAATCAAAACATTTACATGCACAATCTATTTAGGCAAGGCCAAACTCATCTATTAAATAAAGCCGTTATAATACCTTGTCCAGAGCAGCAACAAAACCAGCATCATTGTTGAATGCTGACATCACCAAGGCATTGTACTTCTTATGCACATCCAAAATGGTCTGGACGTACATTTTGGGGTCCTGTAAGAAAACAAGATGAAGTCTGAAGCAGGTTCCTTATTTTATATTCACAGTATTACATACTAATTAATTACATAAGACATTAAGGCCCACATTCACAGAAAAGGCTTAAGCCTAGTCCCAAACTAAAATTCAGGTTTGAGCTGTCTTAACTGTCCTAACTTCAAACTTGCCATTTCTTAAAATATATCAGCACCATTGTTTCGTCTATATGCCCACAAATAATGCTTATTTTTCTAAGGCATGTTTATAAAAGCTACTTAAATGTCCTTTTATTAACTAAGCCTGCTTAATCTAAGCCCTGTTTGTGAAACCAGCCCAAGACTTTAATTTAAGCTACTTAATTGCAAGTAAATTATACATCCATAAGCACAACTAAACATGCTACTTCACTTTCAAAGTTCAGTGGTTGGTCATTTTTCACGTCAGTCAAACAGTCTCTTCCTGTCTAAGCCAGATATAAGCTGCAATGTGAAGCGTCTTCAAACAGACTTACGTTGAGAGCAGATTCCCCACATTTCTCTATGGCAGCCAGGCCTTGATTATAAATGTGCGTTTCTAGAAGTTTCTTCAGTTCTCCCAATCCGTCAGTGATCCGCGACACAAGATTGTACATGCGACCGAGATCTACAGAGAGAAAGAATAAATTATGCTTAATAATAACGATCAAAAGACTTACATGAATAAACATTTAGTTTTCAATCGGATTCACACCTTCGTTCTTGTCTGCATCCAGGAGGTTCTGGAACTCAGTGTGGAAGATCTCCAGGTGTTTCTCAATGAGAACCTGCTCACACTTCCTGGCCAGCTCATCCTGAGTGCTCTCGTGGAGATACACCTGCACCCTCCTCTGCTCCTCCAGGAGACGAGCTTCAGCCTGAAGAACATGCAGAACTCAACACGTAAACTTCACAGCAGAGGCATCACAATACACCCTTTTAAAGTGACAGTTCACCAAAAGCTTTGCTGTTGACTGTTTGGACCATTTACCCGAGGCTGTGGCTGAGTATATTCAAGTTATGATGTTTGGGAGAACTAACTTTTCTCTTTTAAGTCACATTTCAGCTTGTTTTGGTCTCACCTTCTTCATGTACTCGGTAACTGGATTCTGTTGCAAGAACTCTGTGCTTTCCCTCGTGTAAAACCGTTCTGTGTCGGCCAGGAACTGGGTCTCAAAATACTCCTTGTAGACAGACAGAGTCGGACCTTTGGCAAAGGCATCGTCCTCGTTCAGACCCAACTCCACTGCGGAGGACAGAGATTTGTTAGTTTAACACACAGAACTGAACATGGGAAACAGATAAAATCATGGAATAAAACCATGGAATAATGTCACACCATAGGACTGGACCACTCCACTGATGAGTCTGGTGTTGATGGTTTCTCCGTTCCTCTCCTTCTCAATCAGCTTCAGAACTGCATTGGTGACCTGCCGTCAACAAAGACATCTGCATTTAGCATTTATAATTTACCTTAGCATTAATTAGCACTTATAAAGAGATTGTTGACCCTAATGTAATCATATTTTATAAACACCAGAGGAGTCAGACACAATCTGCTGGCACTCAAAAAAGAATGAGAAACATGAACGACAGTTATATAAGTTTCAGTTTTTGCATGTATCTAAATTAATTTTACAATTTTAAAGCATTATCGTATCGCATATCACATTAATTTAATATCGTGCAGCCCTAGCAGCTTTTTTTAAAGTTTGAGAAGAGTTAGTCACAGTCCACCACCATTATAATAGCTTTCAAAAAATTCCAGAACAAGTTTTAAAAATTTGTTTTGATTCATAGAAAAAGAAAGCCACAGGGAGACTAAACAACAAAACAGTGAGTACATAATGACATTTTTTTACATTTTTGGGTGAGCTTTTCAAAGTTCTCACCACAATGCGAGATCTCGCGTGTATCAGATCTTACCTGCTTATTCAGTGGTCGAAACAAACATTCCCTCCACGTCACCAGAGCAAGCTGAAAAACAGAAAGAGCACTCACAGAACGTACAGAACACACACTCAAATTGTGCCGTGTGGGACGGTTAAAGGAACTCTTACGGAGTAGATCTCATAGATCCCCTTACGACCCTCATCACACTCCCGGCGGACCCAGTGACGGTTGAGGTACGCGCAGATCCCGTTGAGAACCTTACTGGAGAACCTGTAATCCTCCCACTGCTGTGTGTAGAACTTCAGCACACTCTCATCCATCAGATCTTCTCCATCCTGAAGATCACAACATTCAGCACAAATCAGTCAGATCATGATCAGCAGAAGATTAAAAAATTAAAGCTGCAATCCGTAACTTTCTTTGCTTAAAATAATGAGTATGAGTTATAATTTGAACTGTCAGGTCCGATTTACCGGGAAATTTCAGTTTGGCTTCATTAAGTTACACGCTGGAGTTTTAAACACTCCCTCTTAAAAACAACTGCTCAGAATTTATCGATAACATTACACAATGCATCAACACGGTCTCTGAAACGTACCTTTAGTAAGTTTGTAAGGTAGTTCTTCAGAAATTCCTTTAATCGCTTATAAAGCTCCAGCCCCACAAACTGAGCTCCTCCGGGTGTGGGGGTCTTCTTAGAAGGTTTGGACGGAGGGGCACCTACACAGCGGGTCTGATTGGACTGATGCACACTAGTGCAATAATTATACACATGACTGTAAATATTAAATTAAGGACACAACATATTACAGCATTAGCTGCTCATTTATAAACTAAACCATGTTATACGCCCTCTAAAGATGAATGAATAAAGGAGGATACGTGTAGAGCTCCATATAGCGTGACTTGGCCATGCTCTGCCGGGTGTAAACCTGCTGTATTCCTGCCCGCAGGTCATCCCAGATCTGGTCCAGTCCAATCTGCTTCAGACCATGAGGGGTCTGAGTCCGGTTAGACGACATCCTCTCCAACCTACTGTTGTGAGTCTGATGCCCCTCCTGATGTGTGATTGGTTCTCGTACCTGTCACTCAAGAGCTACTCCTCCATAGGGTCCGGGGCCAGAGAGGATGATGAGGGTCAGACCCTCAGGGAACGGCACCAGTAAGGAAAGAAACCTGTTAGGAACACGATACGAGTAAGACTTAAAGTTAAGGTAGACAATTTCTTTTCACATGCAAGCTAGCTTTAAAAGCACAAGATCCTGCCTCTCTCTTTAGAACGTTCTCCAAAGCCACACCTCCTCAACACATAAACACACACATATTTGACAGGTGTGTAGCTCATATCACTGCATTCAGACTCAATGTAATGATTATACAAACATTTTGTGTTGCTAAATCACAGAAGATATATATTTATATAAATATGAATCGCTTCATTGTTTTGCTCACCTTTTAAATTAAAAGCATTTGCTAAATACATAAATGTAAATGTACAAACCTCAACAACTTAAAATAAGTTTCAGCAACTGGGTCAACAATTCAAAAATGATCCCTGTAATATATCGCAAGGAAGAAACAGCAACAGATTTTCCTGGGATAAACATTCCTTGTATAGAGTCTGCTGTTCATTATATCCCGGAGTTCCCTTCTTGTCTCCATGGCAACAACTCAAGGAACAGAAAATATTCAGCTGGAAGCTTTAAGCCACAGACGGTGCTGTAACCAAGCAAACTAACCACAGTGTTCAGAAAACTACACAGCTGAACATCTGGGTTGAAAACCATTTTAATTAGTTTAGAAAAGCTGCAGGGTTTGAATGAACACTTAATGCTACACGCCTTACAGAAGTAGCCATAGTTTAAAATGATTGTGTTGAAACTACTTCCTGTTCATGATGCAACCGGATAAAAAATGGTTCAGTTAATGTATCACAGCTTTATAAATGAATGCAGACAGGTCTGATCTGATAACACATGTCAGGTACAGAGATCAGAAGAATTCAGGATGAAAATGTCTTGAATTAACGTGACTTTAAATCTGAAATGATGCACCACAAGGCTGTTTATCTCTTAAAACTCTCTTCTGGTTTCTGATCCATCTTTCATGATCTTCACATCTGAACTTCAGTGGTCTCTTATAATTGCTAATGATGTTTGGTGAGACTCCATGATAGGAAACCACAAGACAAAACCAGTAACTAGTTTCGTCTATGATCTAGTTTCGTCACTGTAAATTATATAAGCGGAGTCAGTGAGGCGGGTGAAATATGTTTAAAATGATCCATGTGCTGCTGTTTTAGGGTGTTATTGATGATTTTAACCTGACAGTCACATCCTGTACCCGCACATCTCACACACAACATTAAACACGCGTTTAAACGTGCGTTTGTGTGCTTTCTCATATAAACACACACTGATGAGGCCTCACCTTAAAAACACCATAAACTCTCTATAAAACACGCACAGCGCCATCAATACAGTCATAACAACACAAACGCATCGTATAATAATTACAGGGATGTGAATTATTTTATTATCAATACAAACTGCGTGTTTGCGTTCAGGGTTAAAGCTAAAGCTAACGGCTAATCCGGCGCTCTTACCATCATCCAGAAAGAAAGGCGCGAATAAACTTCAATCTCCGTTTCCTCTCCGGGGTCAAACGAACAAGATTCCCGTAAGAAACTAACCACGCGTGCGGCAAACTTTGATTTTAACGGATTAAAAGAAAATAGCAGCGATGAAACAACGAAGACGGAAAAACTCCGTCAACGCGTGCTCACGGAAACACGGTCCCCCCGGAAACACGAGAACTGCGCGCGCCCGCCCGACTGGAAACAACAGCGACGATCGAAGGTTCCGCATCGGTCGCGGTTTTCTTCTCATGAACACACACACCTTTGTACAAATGCAAGTTTTGAACATCCTTGACATTTTGCATGCAATAAAAAGAAGAAAAAAGACGAAAAGAACTTTATATAAAAAGAAGTGTGAGGGGAAATAATAATATAAAATCAGTGACGGTTAAGTGATGCATTAAAACAATATTATTTAATAAATCATACAAAAATATTAAATACACATCACACTTCAGAACAAATTATTATTGTCAGTGTGTTTAATTACAGTATTTCTGCCCACTGTTATTGACTGATAGTTCTGATTTGGGAGCCACATCTCATTCCAACTTAAGTCCTTTAATCTCTCGTACCAAATCAAATCTTTTAGTTAACAGATTCGTACCTTTTCGTGGCTAATAAATATACTAATCATTCTGTATTTTGCTATTAAAGGTAGGGTGAGCAATACTTCTTTGTAAGCTTTGAAGACTTTGCACATGTACTGTTCATGTAAATTCACAATGCAAAATTCCCTCCTCAGTCTTTTGACCATTTATTGAAACCAAGCTGCAGAAAACATCACAGTTATGACATAACAACATGAGCACAGTAACATATGAACATATGGTCGTTCATCGTGACATTTAAATGCATATCTGGTGTTTTGCAACTTGGCCGACCTCAACCGACAATGTAAACTTCACCGGTACGCAGAGGTTAGCCGATTTTAACACAGGCCAGCCAATCATAACAGAGTTCATTTACAGTCATTTACAGAAGTAATGATACAGTAGCAAACAGACTGTTTCTAAAGGTCAGAGATGGTGGAAAATGGCTGTCAAACTAAATCACGGGAAAAATGATAAAACGTACAAGGATTAATTGCGGCATAATTATATATCAAAGGCACATTAACTATTATGAACGTTTAAAGTCAAAATGACAAAACACAGCTGTCATTAAATTCCTGTTTGAGTTCATGGTTGTTCGCTTACGAAAAACAATTCAGTATTTTATTGAAATTTGCAATGTGTTCATTATTGGAACCCTTAACATTAAATAATCATTAAATGAACATTTCTGAAAACGAACAATAACATGTTAGGTTATAATAAAATCACATGAAATCATTTTGCTATTACAAACCTTAATAAATACATAAATGTCCACAATAATTATTTAAAATGAATATTATTGTATGTTCATTTAACAGACAAAAGAAATACTGGGAAATGATGACAAACTCGAATGATAAAGATGAACATATGTTTCATAATTTTAAAAAGCAACAGTATTGTAGTATTTCTACATGAATCAGGTTTTGTGATGCATGTAATGGTTTAATACTCCTGTCAATAAAACCATCAGAGAGAGAAAACAGATCAGATGTAGTTAAGATGTCAAAATCCACAAACAATGAAGAAAATATTAAATGTTTGATGCATAAAATTGTGTTATTTGATGCTCTCGTGGTCAAACCTAAATTAGCTTTGCATTAAATTGCAAACACACAACGAAAAACAATAATTTCCTACATTAGCATTTTAGGAGGCCTTCAAATGTATCATGAAATCCAGGTTTGGCCGTAACAAATGTCAGTTCACTCACTGATTGAGGCACATTAAAAAAATCGGATCAAACAGACCTTTTTATGTTTCAATTAACTACTAAACACATATCAACTGATACTGCTAAAACTCAACTACAGCTTGTTTTAAGAGTATTCATGATCTCAGGTAAAAACCCTAATCAAAGATGAAGACAGGGCATCTAAATGCCTTATGCTTTCCATAGAGTTTGAACAAGCACTTATGGAGACCAAAGAAATAACACTGAAGTCTGATAACTATAAAGAACATTTAGCATGATATACACAAGTGCTGCATTAACATTGATGAATGATTCAGAAATGCCAAATGGCTGCTTTCCATGCTACAATATGTTATTGTCCTGAAGATGCTGACAGCCTAACATGTAAATACAATCAAATGTCATTCCCGGAAACATAATTCTGCATTCTGTTCATGTTTTGTGCTTTTGGTGCGTTCACACCTGCTGAACAGACATTTCTGCCAGTCAAACATTCCATTTCATTCGTTAACAGAAAAGACAAATGAATTTCATGCAGTTTTGCAACACCTTCATGTGACACCCATCACATGTTCTTCACATGAACGTGATGACATGTTTTAAGTGTGATCGCGTGTTACGGCTCGTGAAATTCATGTGTTTTCTGTAAGATTATGTAAGAGTGACAAAAGCACATTGACTGCTTTCGATACTGTTGTGCATGAAATCTGTCCAGTGTGCATGAGATGAATCTTTTAAAAGTCCTTTTGCTGTAGTGACTTACTGTACATACAAAATAATTACAGAACAGACATGCCAGCCAGTGCACAGATGTGGTCCGAGTCTGTGTCCATTTCACATACCCAAATAATGGGTATCTTTTCCTTACGTATCTGCATCAGAGAATTAAGCCCTCCCACGGGGGTGTGGCTAAATGAACCACTCCTTCTTGCTCTCATCAATGGTCTCTGTGAAGGCGGGGTCATTCACAATGATGGCTGCATCGGCGCAGTCGGCAGACTCCGCCCCTTTGGCCTCATTGGTGTGGTAGGAGCCTTTGTGACGGAACATGTGACGTACCAGAAACACCAGCGTGCAGAGGATCGTAAAAATCACAACCGCAATGATGCCTGTTTAAGAACAAAACAGTCTTACAATCACAATTATATGTTCAGAAATGTTTGAAAGAAGAAATAGGAGACAGTCAGCATAAATCTGCCATAAATAATAAACTAAACTAAATAAACTAATCATATAACTAAACTAACAAATAAACTAAAACACTTTTGTTAACTGGAAGAGCAATAAAAATAATAATAATAATAATACACAGTACATACACAGTATATTATAACATTAAAAACTTTTCACAGCCAATCTTCATTAAATAAGAAATATGTCTACATAAAAACAACACTACATGTCTCTGTTAAATTCTAATGTCTTAAACATGTTTAAATGTGTTAAGCTGTTTATGCGGCTCGGAAGTGCTAATTATTTTTGGAATTTTGTGGAACAGAAATTCCCACTATTTACAAAGAACAATAATTTTTACCTCCTATTATGGCAGAGTCTCTGTTGACTCCATCTTGGCTTATTCGCTCCTCATTGAATGGAAACTGAGCACCAGCTGGACACAAAGACACAAAGAAAGATCAGAGGCTGTTCTATTTTGTTAAATGAAACATTGATTTTTCTTTTTTGTTTTCTCGAGGATCTCGAAACCTTACAGACATACAGTAAGTGGTTTTAATGAAATTCTCTGGAATTCTCTGCACAACAGAAGGTCAGAGGAACCCTGGGATTGTTTTAATCTGGGCAGTGAATCTCTGAATAAACTCGAGGGTTTTCTCTCTGTGGGAACGGTGAGCTGGTGCTGGCAGGGGAACAGATCTGAGGCGAAGCGTCTGCTCTTCTCATCTGTCATCTCTGCAGGCTCCAAACTCACTTCCACAAATATCCAGTGCAGCTCAATCGTACACACAGAAATACATGTTAAAATGAAAGATCCTGTACGCCCTCTTTCAGTCGATTATAACTGTCTGTGTCTTACTGACGTGTCAAAATCTGTGTTTTGCTAAAGCGTCTGCGCCATGTGTACATTAAGAAATTATTTTTAAATTGGGGATTGAGAAAACAAAACACTGAATTCTCTTTCTCGCTCTACACACACACACACAGACACGCATGCGCACGCACGCACGCACGCACACACACACACACACACAGACACGCATGCTCACGCATGCGCACACATATACACACACACACAGACATGCACGCACACACACACACGTCTGGACTGCAGTAATCCTCTCCACAGGATGGTGATCACAGATGTCAACCATGCGTCAACCATAACGTTGGTAGAACATGTTTTAACGTTATATCTTGTATAAATCAGAAACATAAAAAAAAAGTATTTATTTTAATTTATTTATTTATTTATTTTAAATTTTAAAATATTTTAAAAACCTTCTTCTGACCAAGCAATCATGTTTAAAAAGATGTAAATTTTAAAATGTTTCTAGAACTTTCAAAATAACATTTTTAATGTTTTTGTTAATTAATGGAAACGTTAGGGAAACATTCTTACAAACTGAAATTGTTAGCTGTGGCTGTGCATCCTTAACCAGATCTGGATCAATAAAGCAACACTTGTAATGTGTGTGTGCTGTATCACCAGCCTCTGGGACACAATGAGTGCATCACTGCTGTGAGCCACACAACACTGATGTGATAAATCACACCCTGAAGACATCACACACAACTCTTAAAGAAACAGTGCACCCAAAATAAACTTAAGTACAATAAAATCAAGATTTATTTTGCAGTAGATTGTACTGTTGTGCACCATAGTGTTGATTGTTCAGTCAACTTTTAGTGCATAAACAAATAACTAAACGCTCCCTCATTTGTAAATAATTTTGGATAAAAACATCTGCTAAATTAATAAATATAACTGTAATGCAGAACAGCTTATTTTTTCCTGTCTTGTATGGATTCTTTTTTTAAGCTTTTTTTTGTCAGTTTAAGAGCTTGACAGCCGCAGTACCCATGATTAGAAAAATCTCCTTTTGTTTTTTTTAGAAGAACTATATTCTTATGTTATATTTATAAAACACATGGCAGCAAGAAAATGATAACAATTATTTGAGTGAACCATCCCTATTAAATAAAATTAAATGTTATAAAACATAAACGTGTCACTTAGCAGAGTATGTTGCTTTTAACCTATTTCAAAATCTGACTGTGAAATTCTGACTGTAAGACCAATTACATTTATGAGTAATGAGGAGGTCTTTGAGCATCCATCAATGGCATCATTCTTTACCTGATTCTGGGTGCCAGGGGTCAAAGGTCGCAGACATGGGCGGAACTGTGAGGGGAGATGCCCCGCAGTTGGACTCCACCAGGACCCCCTGAACAGAAGCTGTGGAGGGAACACCCGACCTCAGGGCAGCCTTCAGAGGGGCGATGCGATTGAACTGCACTCTGGAGAGACAGCCCACAAAGCCTGGAGTGTTATAGCGCTCGATCAACACTGGATCAATCTGACCTGTTTCTGAAACACACAAACAACAGCATAAATATCAGCAGGACGAAACATCCTTCCTGTATGAACAAAACATCTGAGTGATTAATCTTTCACTTTATATGCAAGTATATGTTTAAAAAAACATCAAAGGTTAAGCATAATTTAATACAATCCACAGAAAATAAATGTGTACATTAAAATATAGTGTAAAGTATATATAAAACCAGTGTTAAAATTCCTAAATACGCTATTTTTCCTACACAAGAAAATCAACCGGTTGTATAATATTATGTTTGTACATATTATGAACTTCATCAACCTCAGCTACACAATCAACACGTCACAACACACCTGAACACAGCCACAAACACACTTCCCATTACAATACAGATCTTGACACACAGAAAACATCTGTGACACAACATTACAACATAATGAAAAAACAAACGTATACATGTGCAGTTACACAGAGTATAGATCAAACATCTGTACTGTATTTTATCAGATTTATGAATATTATGGGTTACTGAAAAGCAGGACTTAATGTAATCTTATTAAATTCAGTATTATCTGCCTTTGAGATCAGACACAGAAATGTATTTATCTGTTCCGAAAGCACCTGATTTATCAGGGTTTGAGCATCTCTAAGACCAACACAATGTTTCTTTATTCTGTCTCACCTTTTCTGTCTGATTCGTCCTTGTCTTCTGGTTTATTCCGGTTTAGCTTCACTGATAAACTGTTAACTTAACCAATTCTAGTTTCTCCTTCATCCACTAGCTTCCGAACAACACACTCAGTTTGAGTAAATCAGACTCGCTGTAGATTTACACCATCACATTTTTAGATTCTGTCTACGGCTAATGCAGTTCAGGGTGTTTCCGCATATGGCTGCAGGAAATCCTGGAGACTGGATTCAGATCAGGATTGGAGCCTGACACTCACATGGCAATGTGAGGACTCACAGCTAATACAAGAATGGAAGGACTGGAATACACTGTATATTCATAATTTCTATGAAGTATTAATTAAATTTTCTATAGTATTATTAAGGTAGATGTGTTACAAGACTTTGTTACAAGACAGCCAAGATATTGGAATAAAACATCCTTACACTTACATCCTTACATCCTTACATCCTTACATCCTTACACTAAAAATACTTCTTTAAAACCATGTGACTTAACTGACCAGAACAAAGACATACTGTATA
>JAZGTK010000169.1:71288-123450 GCA_036877625.1 Ambastaia sidthimunki
ATATATACTGTATATATGCAAAGTCCTATATATAACATATATTGCAATATGAAACAAACACATAACTACATCCACACTTAAGACAATAATTTAGACTAAAAATGTGTAAATAGATGCTCACCAAAAACCTTTCCTAGGAAAATAGTCTTCACAAGGTTAAACTCTGTATCAGACGCCTCAGGAAGTCGATAGTTTACTGTGGGATAATGATCCAGCTGCAACACACAGTAACATAAACATATACATTTATACAGCAGCTAGTTCCGGTCCTCAAATCTGATTGGTCGAGAGGTGCTGATAAAAACTAGGACAGCACCGGGACACTTTACTGCTTTGTATCACTACGCCAGTTATTGATTTCCTCAGTGGAATAAACCGATAGCTGCTTCCGACACAGACGTACTGATTGTGTTTTAATATAGCACAAAACAAAGTTGAAGAGGCAATGAAAGCTCATCATGATGTACCTGCAGCTGAATGAGTCTCTCGTGTCGTGTGATGTTGATGTTGTGCGGTTGTCCGTTAGCCATGTTACGATGATTCAGGCTAATCGTAAACGGTTCTCTCAGTCCACCCAGATTATATCGAATCTGTAGAGTGCCTGAAAAAAATCACAGATATTGAGAGGAAACATTTTATATATACAAGTTCTATAACTTTGTATAAATCTGATCATTCTGGTTCTCTGAAATATTTGATCCAACATTAATGTGTCAAATTCCAATATGCAACTGTAGTTAAAAACGCAATTCGTAAATTTTACCTCTTTACTGCCTCTTCATCTCAGTTTAAAACATACACAAATCTATAATAAGCTAATAATAATTTTATTTCCCCTCCACTCAATCACTCCGGCTTGGATTCATATCAAACCTGATTTATTCTGTACAATTTTTAATGTGATTTGTTACATGTTTGTGACGTGGAAAACGGGGGCAGTTTGAAACTCTTAATTGATGAATTTGACTGATGAATGATTTGTTAAGCTTAATAAAAACACCACACAGGCATTTAACAATATTAAAAACTTGATTTTCTTCAATTAAACAGTGGTATTATATTCCGCCTGCATCTCTAAATCAAGCCAGACGGTCTCACCGTTGTGTCGCAGAACCACAGCCAGATAATCCTGCGTCTTGGAGCTGATGTAGATGAGGACTGAGGGCGTGTGGGACGTACTGAAACTAAAGCTGAGCTCCTCACGGGTCAGATTACTAACAGAGCTCAGAACACCCTTAACTGCAGGAGGAGCGCTGCTCTCAGACATGAGGTCGTACCGCACCAGGGTCCCGCTCTCAAAATACCCCCCAACATCTGAAACAGAGACAGAAGATGATGGAACAGTCAATAAACACACGTGATCTGTTGAAAATGCTGTTTCACATTAGGATTAGTCTGAAAAATATACAGTTAGCAAGTTATTATTGCAAAATAAACCCAACAGCAAACAGAACAGGCTTCATTGGATGGCTAGTTAACAACTAAACAACTTGTTAAATTTTAAATAAATTGATACAATGCTAATAGTTAATTTCTGCAAATTCTAGGCATAGAGTGGCCACTTCGAAGACACTGTAATATAATATAACACAGTTTGTTTTATTTTGTGTTATTTAATAACAAAATCCCAAAACTCACATTTATGTTATTCCATATTTTTGGTGAGTTTACTATTATTAAAACTTTTGGAAGAAAACATAATAAAATGTAAGTAAGACCCTAAACTTTTGAAGGGGAGTGGATATAATCTTTTGGCCAAGACAACAGTCAATTATACATTTTAGTGCTTGTTCAAAATATTTGGGTACTGAACACAGTATTACAGAAAGCCATGTTTAAAATATGATTTACACAGTACACATATATTTACAGTAAGGTTCTGTACTGTACCATCACTGCAGAACGGCCCATCAAAGGCGGTCAGACTGCAGTCACAGGAATAGCCGTTATATTTCTCCAGACATTTCCCTCCATTCTGACAGTGCATTCCATAGCTGGTGCAGTGACCCGAGCAGCCCGGCTTCACCCCTGGAGTGACCTTTGCCCTCTCCTCCAGGTCAAGGGTCACGCCGTTGATCTTCAGGGAACGAATGCAACCCAGAAAACCTCTCTGGCCCCCCGACGCCCCTACAATGACAAAATTAGGATATATTACAGTACATCTTTCAAAACTCTCAAATGGACTGTGTTGGTAACTAATCCAGGAAGCTAATTCATCTGAGATTTCTCTTCTGCTGAAGTTCTACTCCTCAAACAGGAGAACTTACCTACAAACAGCTGACTGAAGAGCTGCAGGCGGGTGTGGCCTTGAGGCGGAGCCAGCCGCGCCTCCCTGTACGTCTTGTCCAATCGCAAAACAGCTTCCTTGATATTCCTTTCGGCCTCCACCCTGTGCCACTGGTCATCATTGAGGGGTGCGAACGATCGTACGGTCAACTCCACCGGCCCGTTCCCCACGTCAAAGGAGAACGACACCATCGTAGAAGCTGTTTGGGGACAATTGCGATTCATGTTCCCTGACTGACAAACTGATGAAGACGTCTTAAGATTCAGCGCTAGCTAGGTTTCTGCTGAAACCCTCACACACGTTAAACTGAAATATGAGTAAAGATTTAAGCAGAAACATCTCACATTTCAGCTCCAAACGAATGAAGTCTGGATTTCCCAGGTTTTCCAGAAAGACACCGTGTGAGGAGGACGTTTTGAAGTAGAAGGAGATGTCGATGCTGGTCTCGCCTTGAACGGACGGAAAATGCAGATAAGACGCAGGCGTGTTGAACGATGCCGCATTCCAGTAATGACCTACAAAACAAACACACTGACAGATTAGGAGATGATTGGAACCATTAAAGAACGTTTTTAAAACATTACAGGACTAAAAACGTTGATGTTTTAACATTTTGAACGTTCCTATAGCTTTCAAAATAATGTTTTTAACATTTTTATTACTTAATGAAAACATTAGGGAAACATTCTTACAACCTAAAATTGTTAGCTGGGATTATTCTCAGTCAGAATTAAGATTTAGGGTTCCATTATCAACCAATCATTTTCATCTGTTTTAGTAAGCAGAGATTATGGGCGGGTTTAGTCATGATTGTATGACAGGAAAGACATTTGAGGACGAAACCATTTCAGGGTCTGACTGCACTCACGATCTCCTTGGCAACGCAGTGGCCCAACAGTGAGTTTGGCTTCTGATCCCGGGCGGTGTGTGTCCCCAACAACCACCTGACTGACCGGCAGATGGTCCTTATACATTAACAGACCCGCATCCTCTTTCCTGCAGGAGCAATAATGACCATAAGGAGGCGACATATCACTGCAGAGTCAATATTACTGCGCTTACTGTCACAATATCAGATTCTCACTAAACGAATACAGTGACCACAATAATTCACCAAACAATACTTTCAAGATATCTACTGCGATTTAAAAAAATAAACAAATAAATAATGCTTTCAGACAAATTCATCTTAAATTTTATTTAGGGTTTTTTCTTTTTTTTGGACAATGAAACATCCAAAATACGAAATTAGGGAAAGAGTTTGTAACCATTGTGTCTCGTAAGACAAAATGTTGCAATCCATAACTTTTATGATAAACTTACTGTTGTGAATCGGGGGAAGATAAGAAGCTCAATAATGATTTTTATTTTTTAACTGAATATAGTTACATACTGCAGCTTTAAACACTTACAGTGTTGGAGTGTCAACCGGACCCTCCATTCAGAATGTAAAGTCAGTTATCATAAATGATTACATATTACAGTAGATGAAACTATATGTCAGGAGGTATATCTCACCACTGTCTCAGATCAGCGTCGCAATTACAGTAATATTTGGGGTCTGTGCAGTTGCGTTCAATGCCGCAGGCGCATTTCTGGACCCCCGGTCCCGAGCCGCCCCAGTAGATGTGCTTCTCATTTCCCCTGCCGACCCACCATGTGGAGGGGGGGTCATCTGGAGAAACAGCAGCGAGAATAAACTCAGGGAAATCAGGTAAAAAAACACAAAGATCTCTGTAGTATCCCAGCTGTTTCTTTTAAAGAGCAATGAGATTACATCGAGAACAAAGTGAGACTTTTGCTACATTTCTCATGAAGTTATGAAAAAAGTTCCTGTAGTAATGTTCGTAAATCATTTTTAACGTTAATATATCATATATCAAAAACGTTATTTTTAAGTAGTAAGTGTAAAAAAAATAGAATAACGTTCTAACAACCAACAATACTGTTAATACAATGTCTAAAAAGAGGTTTGGAACATTCTTAGAACTTTCAAAAGAGCACATTTTAACGTTTCTGTTACTTAATGGAAAGGTTAGGGAAATGTAAAATTAAGCCCCGCCCTCTACTCCAGCAGTCAGATTTGTTTACCTGGTGAGTTGAGCAGACGTGATTTGTAGCATGTGTACATCACAAACTGCTCACAGATCTCAGAGCTGCTGGTGACGGCGTTCACCTGCCACAAAAACCACAGCCGGTGATCTCAGCAAAACATCCAAACAACATACAATGTTCTCACACTGTTTCTAAAGTCACCTGCTCAGCAGACATGTTGTAGTTGAGGGTTAGTACAGTCTTCTCCTCTGGACCAGAGGCTGCGCTCACGTGACTCTGAGGTTGCAAATCATTCACAACTGTTGTCCAAACCTTGTCTCCTAAAAAAACACACACATGCAGCCGTCAGCGAGTCTGTTCACGTCATGTTCATTAGAAGAGTCCTGTTATGTTCTGACCCGTCATATCACAGGTGACTCTGAAGGGCTCGAGCGGTCCGCTGCCGTCCGGGTCGATCCAGTACGTGTCTGAGGTTCGGCCCAAATGTTTGTACTCCTCACAGGACTGCTCATACACGGCTGAAGAAACACACAGTATCAGATACAAAACAGCCACTGCAGCAATAAAATCTACAAAGCTTTATAAAACCTTGTTTCAGCAAACCCAGCTAACACGAAACGTTCTCAGAACGTTGTCTAATGTGCTTAAAAAAAAGTGAGTGAATGTTTAAATAATGTTCTAATCATTTCAAAAACATTCAAAATAACATTTATTGTTTTTAATCGAAACATTAGATAAACATTATTACAACCTATAATTATTCTGAGTGTTAGAATCACAGCACAGAAGGTGTGATGAATGTGATATTACATGACTTACGGTTGTGGCAGGTAGCTCCAGAATATCCAGTTCCATCACAGGCACATTTAAAAGAGTCTCCAGTCTGAGAACACTTGCCTCCATGTTCACAATGATTCGGTTCACACCTGCAGAATCAGATCAACTCATTAACAAAGTGACATTGTAACATGTTCAAACAGCAACTCACAGGGTCAGTCATTAGCGTTTCCCCAACGTTTCCATTAAGTAACAAAAATGTTAAAAATGCTACAAATGTTTAGACGATGCATTAACATCATTGCTTGGTTATCAGACCGTTATTTAAACATTGTTAAATCTGCAATGTTTTAAAAAAACAAAACTTTTGGAGAACGTTAGCCAACATTCTGAGAATGTTTCCTGTTAGCTGGGAACTCAGATGTAGGTTATGTAAAAATCTTCACAGCTTTAAATGATACAATCAGCTCACAGCTCCAGGAACATTTTATCACTGACTTTCTAAAAAAGGCATGAAGAGTCTAAACTAAAAGTGAAAATCAACACATATCTGCAGCTGCTTTGATCAGACTTCTGTTCTTCATTCATGTCTGCGTGAGTTACCGGTCTATAAGAGCACACATGTCCAGGCTGACGTTCTCAAAAGTTCCCAGCATGCCTTGCTCCACAGAGTGCAGGTCAACCAGCTGGTCGTCCACATGTATGAGCTGCATGCAGCCCTGAAACGATCGTTGTGAGGGAGACAGATCCGTCCGCGGAAAATATCCTGCACGTGGTGACAAGGAATTAAAACCTAAGGCTAAAATTAAGACTTCACCAATAAAAAAATACATCTTTAAATTGGTCTTTAGCATGATTTTGTTTTGTTAATTTCTATATAAAAGTAATAATTTGTACATTTCAATAAATAAATGCACATTTTGGTATTGTGAGCAATTTTATTAGCATTATAATGCTGACATGCATTTGGCATCTTAAAAACTAAATATATGATACATTAAATTTGACATTCAGGTAAGGCTGCAAGACACATCAAAATATTACAGAAATGCAATGATTTGCAATAACGGAATGATTTTAGTAATTCATTAAAATGTTAGTTCTATAATTTTAAATTTTTAATTAATTGTATAAACCTATAGCATTATTGTACTGCATATTGTCTATTTAACAAGTTATTGCATCTCACATTTTTCTTTAACATCATGAAGCCCCGCATACAGATATAAAAAATTACCTCCGAAGAAATAATCTCCACCAGTTCTGATCTGAATGGGGAGGGCGGCTCTCACCGTGGACGTCTCGTCACCGTTGATGGTTAACATGGCAATGCTCTCCAGCGCCAGGAAGTGAACGCTGTGCCACTGACCGTCATTAAGACCAGAACCTGCCGGACAACAGAACTATCACATCAGCTTCTGCTTACGTTGAACTCTATCAGTGTGTCTGTTTGCAAGCATGTACTCAGCTGACGGGAAAGACTAACGTTCTCAGCACGTTGTATAACATTCTCTAAAAGTTCACAAATCAAAAACGTTCTTCCAGTACCATGAGTAGAACATTTCTTTAACATTATATTTCATATACGCGTAAACATGTGGATGGTTATGGATCTGATGTTACCTGAGGAAATGTCCACACGCGTGTTCTTCCCCAGCGTGACGTAGATGTGCACGGTGACCTTTCCCTCCACCAGACTGACCTCCACCCCCCCGGGCATGAGCGGGGTGAAGAGGAGCAGACCGCTGGGGTTCCACGTGCGGAACAGTAACCGAACCGACACGGTGTCTGCGTCGGTCCGACCCGGAAGCTGCAAGAAGCTGGTGGAGTTGAAGAACACCGGGAACGTGTGTGAGTCTGCGCAGGAGAACGTCAGGTTGTGCTGGAATGAGAGAACAGGACGGTGAAACTCAAGCAGTCGTTTAATGTGAATATTTACTGTTAAACACAGCAGCACAGACACAGGGATAAAAAATCTGTTTTAAAGCAGAATTTCAAAGGATCGATTGATTTGGGAAATTTGATTATGGAAAAATTGGTTTGTTCACATCAAAACAGCTTAAGGTGCTAGTTGGTTTTATTTACTTTCTAGCTAGTCCATCCTAGTCATGTTCCTGCATCAAGATCAAGATCTAGTTGGTTGATCTGCTAAACCAGAGGTGTGTGAAACTCCTGGAGGTCAGTGTCCTGCAGAATTTAGCTTCAACCTTCATTAACACACCTGATCCGGCTAATTAAGGTCTTCAGCATTACTACAAACTTTCAGGCAGGTGTGATAGAGCTGGTTGGAGCTAAACTCCAACGGTTGGTAGACGTTTGCCCTGCAAAAACAGTTTTTTCTCTAACATTACCACCTTAAGCTGATATGACCTGGTATGACCTTGTCCAACACACAATGCATTGTGGGAAAAGGGGAGGAAATCTCTGCTTATAGTTGGGTTAGTTCTGGGGAAGGAACTTTATATAACCACCCAATATTTATTTTGAGACGTAAATATGCAAACCTTAGTGAGCTGTGATTACTGTAAATGATACAAGGAATCAAATTAGTACAATAATGGAAAAACAAAACATTTCCACCCTAAATATCTCACTAATACTAACACCCTTTTTTTCTGAAAATGCAACACAAACGTCCCCCACTGAAGTGGTTAGAGGAAGGTCACACCTCTCTGTTCTGTCCACATCTGACTGGTGGGAGGGTGTTAATGTCAAAACCTGACTATGTTAACACATAAACGTCTATTTTAATGTTTATTCTGGGACAATATCTTGTCATATAAAATGTGTAACTGAATGCCTGTTCTTTACAAATTGAAGAACGGGTCAAAATAATTTACTGCATGACATTTATTTAAATATATTTTGTAGACGTTTATATTGATGCATTTGATAGATGCTTTTATCCACGTATACATTTTCATCAGTATGTGTGTTCCCTAGGATTGATCCCACAACCTTTGTATTGGTAACGCGATGCTCTACCCATTGAGCTACAGGAACACTTGCTGGTTTAAAGTTTACAGTAATTTCAAATAACAAAAATCTCTCTGCGCAGCTACTGTATTATCCTCACAGACACCGGCGAGCTCAGCAGAATTGGTCTGATAAAAATAGATATGTAAATTCAACACTTACAAAGCTGGAGGTGTCCACTTTCCTCCTGCGTGCCAGATTAGTGATGTTGTCCCCATTGTAATGAATGGCCTCCATACAGCCGTAGAAGTTTTCTTTCCCGCTGGAGCCGGTCTTAGCCGACACTGGCATTCCCCCAAACATTATCTGAGAAATGATGAAAACCTTCACCAGCTGTAATCCAGGCAGCTAAACATCTAATCTCATCTGAGTTTACTTGATACTTATCCTTGTTTTTTCACTGTGTTTATTTGAATGCAATAAAATCATTTATTCCCCGTAACACCCCAACTAACATTTTCAAGCTGTAGGAACGTGTCTGTAACAATTTCATTAAGTATTAAAAAGTTAAAAATGTTATTTTGATAGTTTTAGGAACGTTCAGAACATTCAGTTTTTTAGACGTGGTATTATCAGTATTGCTTGGTTATGTGAACGTTATTTAAACATTTTTTTTTTATTTTGTAGCGTTTGTAATGTTTCACTAACAATTTAGGAATTAAGTTTTTGATATGCTATATAACATTAAAAACTGGAACATTTTAAATAACTTTTGGGGAACCTTTAGAGAATGTTAGCCGATGTTCTAAGAACGTTCCCTGTTACCTGAGACTGGGGTAAGATAAATACAAAGGGGGAGAGAGACAAATAAAACATGAAAGGCAAAAGTGAACTATTCCTTTAGGAATCCACAAATGGTCTCCCATCACAGTTACTGCCCTCCCACCCAATTAAACTAAATGATCTAATAGCCCTGAGTTCATTGTAATTCACTCGGTTACTTCATAGTCGAGGTCCAGGTGGTCAAACTCTCCGTTGGTGCGGAAGTTCTGCGTGTGCTGATCGAGGGTGAAGTTGACACTGCGTCTGTAGCGCTGGATCCGAACCGAATGCCACTGATCGTCATCCAGAAGACTTCCAGCCGACACTGACGTGTGGCCCTGAATGGATCCGTACTGATTACTGCCTGAAATAGACACACGTACCAGAAACAATTACAGAAAGAGGTCAGTGAGGTCAAACTGCAACCCATCCAGATCATCCCATGAGACAATAGTTCAGACTTCATTTGTTCTGAGACATATTGGTTTCAGAATTACAATTTGGACTGTAAAGACAAATGCGTATGATATTTCTACGTATGTACGGTGTATAAAATATACGTAGGTACGGTGTTCCTGTAGCTCAACTGCTAGAGCAGCAAGTTAGCAACACAAAGGTTGCGGGTTTGAACACAAAGACTGATAAATTGTGTATCTTGAATCCACTGTAAGTTGCTTTGGATTAAAGGATCGGTATAAATGTAAAAATACAGCAATGAATCTCAAGGCCCTGATTTTACACTGTACGCTAGCAACATTTTTTAAGCACAAAACAAAACAAATAGTTTTGTATTGAACTGGAATCTGATTGAGTGTAAATCAGTGCCTTTATTTATGTGCACGCTTCAGCTGTGACGCTGCAAGCACCAAATATCACAAGCTGCAGCCTTTAAAACATCATTCGTGTCCATCAGTCAGTCGTGAGGGAAATGCTTCACCCAGGTTAATGTGCAGCAGAAGTTTGGCTCTGTGCAGCTCCAGCGTGATGTAATCGCCCTGCTGTCCCTCCCCATAAAGCAGAACTCCTTCTCCTTTAGTGGTCTTAAACTTCAGTGAAATCACGTCCTTCAAAATCTTCATCTTCTTCTGCCGGAATCGATACGAAATCACTCCCTCCCCTTCAAAGCTGATCACATCCGCCCCTGAACGCACAACTACAGGTCAGTCTCAAACACACATGTATTAAGTCAACAAACATTATGATGCAACAGTGGTAAAAGAAAACTTCTTATTTAAAGAGGCAATATAATTATTTAATTCTTTGTGCAATATAACAAATTCCTCACTTTCAGATTCAAAACTCTATTCTAAGTCCAAGAAGACCATAAAGTTACACACCATAAATGCTTTTTTTAAAGAAACTATATTGGACCTATATTGATCCTATATCTTCCTATACTATATTGATCCTATACCTAATCCTATATTGGATTAAACCTAAACCTGAAATCTGCATACAACATTCCCAGCTAGCATTTTTAGGGTGTAAGAATGTTTCCAAAATAGTGATTCTAGGAACATTCAAACATCCAGTTTTTTAAACTCACACACACAGTTTTTACAGACACTCACAGTAGGAGCAGCCGTAGATCTCCACTCTCAGTCCAATCCTGCCCTCCTCACTCCAGTCCAGAGGGAGGAACCGCACGTATCGGGCCACGATGGGATGCTGAAGTTCATGGCGCACGGCCCGCTCGGAGTTCCAGTTCCCTGAAAACGTCTGAGAAGAGAAAAGAAACAGCACTTTATAAAAGCATCAGGAACCTCCTGCTGGAGGACAGACACTCCATTAGTGCTCAGTGTGAGCACACAGATCAATAGCACACAGTCCTGCACATGTTTCCAGCAAGTCTGGCTTTGCATATCAACTCTGCTGCAGTTTCTCACCGTTATTCATCATTTCAGCACAATTATGTGCAGATGGAATAACACTCCAACCGGAATCAACATAATGCTGTTATTAATTTCCAAACAAAAACATGCATGTTCAAAATGAGAAATAGAAAAAACTTTACAAATAGGACTTTACTAATATATTTTATTTTCTTAGACATCAGTGAGAGCACACAGAGCTTTCTTCTGTTAAATATTCCAGAACTTGACATAACTACTAAAAAGTATATTAGTTCTAAGAATAACCAAAAATATCTTGATTTTTAGTTCTTTTAGCTTATTTTAATGCTTGATTTGTCTTATTTTAAATACTTTTAAGTCATAGTCCCCTGGCTGAGAATCACTGATCTAGAACAGGGGTAAACTAAATCTAATGCCATAGTATATAAGGATAAATTAGAAATAAAACCAGCGTATGAGGCCTACACTTTACTAAAACTATTTACTCTACTAAAACACAAAGAGAAAATTAGTTTTAAGCTTCCAAGATTTACTGTCATAGGTATTTTGTGGAGAAAGTTTCTCTTTTGGCTAAGCTTCTGTGCTATGTAGGTCATGCGAGTTCTCCAGGGCACAGCAGTAGCTGTCTTGGGCTAAGATTAGATAGCCAAAAACAATATTTATTCCCCGAGCAATAAATCATCCAGTCTTCCATGTAACTCACCCATATGTTGCCATCCTGCTGATAGGGTTTCCAGTTACTTCCTGTGTCACTGTAAAGCAATCTGTAATGTTTCGTCCAATCAGAGCTGCTGTATCTGCCCTGTGTTGCTATGGCAACGATCTGTTTCCTGCTTTTAAGATCCACCTGTAGCCACTGATACTTATCAGAGTCTAACGGTGACCAGCCTCCATTGCCTTTAAAAGATAAAGTACAAATATTGTGTGAGAAAACAGCCAAACTTCCACGATGAGGCTTTTAGTCTGAAGGTTTTAGGCACTAACAGGTTGAATTATCACTTCATTTTTGTAGCCGCAGCCAATATGTGCATTAAAACTCATTATGAGCTAAAGAGACGTTTCTGTGTGTGTCAGCACATCCTGATCTATGCTTTAAACTTTATCTGTCAGTGAAGTACACTACACCTCTCTCTATAGTCAGCAAACCACAGGTCATTATGACAGTATAAGCTATGCTCAGAATACTACACTTAACATTTATGTAGTATGCAGTATGTATACTATGCACAGTTTTTTTAAATACATGAGATTGACTTATACATACGTATGTATAGTAACCTGCAATTTTATATTTTAAACAGAGATGGCGGTAGAGAGAAAATTAGCTAAAAGTTTAGACATTTTTACACAAACTTGGATAAAACATATTTATTTGCTGAATGAATCATCTGGCGTACGTGATAATGTGACAAGGCAATACTAGTATTAAAGACATTTATCATGTAGTAGTTACTAATCTCAAACATATCCATAATGTCGTTCCTCACCCACTCTCCTGTTGAGTTTGGCATAGCCGGCACCGTAATCAGCCGCCAACACAGAGGAGCTGGTGAAAGCGCTGTAGGGCAGCGGTGAAGCCAAAACCTCCTCACACCTCTCTACAGAAACAAATGAGACACAACCAGCTGTTTAACATGGAACCAACACATTCAGATCAGATGATTCAAGACAAAATTCAAGACAGAATTTTAGTGCTTCTCAACTTCCCAACAATTTTTATGTTATATATCATATATATAACATACATCATATATTATATTATATATATCATATAGCAAAAAAATGTATTCTTAAAAAGTTAGTGGAACATTTTTAAATAGTTACAGAATTAAAAAATGTTTGACTTATGTTTTTAATACCAAGCAACATTAATACAACATCTAAAACATTTGGAACATTCCTAGAACCTTCTAAATAACATTGTACATTTTTGTTACTTAATGGAAATGTTCTGGAAACATTCTTACAACCTAAATTTGTTAGCCAGGCTGTGTTCTCTGACCAGCATCATAACTCACAAACACAACATCCTTTTTTTGAGTTCTTTATCACTGTATTGGTGTTCTGCTTTTTAATTTGATGCTTTATTTTGTTCCACATAAGAACAGTCAAAATTCATCTACATGAATAATACATACAAATACAAACTAAAATAAAAAATGCGGACAGTGAAACAGTGTGAAATATTCAGAAAGCTTTATTAGAAGTGGGACAGTCTGTGACTGAAGGTCCCTCATATTTCTGGCTGTTGTGGGTGCGGTCGGTCAGCAGAGTTTAAATCAGTTCCTCATAACCTAATTTATCCCTCCAGAGGAGATGATGCGCAAGACCAGAGCCCGGAAACTTCTCTCCACATTTACACCAATATAATTTTCCTTTCCATCATGTTCTGGGTCATGTTGGGCCGGGTACAGGTGCATTTCAGCTGTGAGAGTGAAACATTCTCAGTGATGTTGTCTAAATGTGGAAACATTTAACAGAAACTGCAGAGACTCAATGACATAATGACACAGAACATGGAAGAGAAAAAACATCCGTTTATTAAAGGTGCAATAAGCAACAACTAAGAAACACTGATGATATTTATATACAAACAAACACAACCATTTCTTCATAGCTCCGCCCTCAAAATAACAAACATGCTATGCAACACAGGCAATGACTATAAGCTGCCGCCTGTTTCTGATTGGCTGTGAGATTGTTATGGCATTGTGGTGACAGGTCAGATCCACTTTGTTTTCTCTTATTTATGCAGCCAGCAATACATGCAAACACATTTTTAACACATGCACACAGAAAGGACATCTAACAAATATTCAAAAATTATTTGCAGTTGATTTCAATTTTACATTGTTTCTTAAAAATTGCTTACTGCCTCTTTAATGAGAAACTGTGATTAACATGACTCAGGGGGTTTCTGTGCGGCCCTCTGAGCGCAAAGGCAAAACAAATAAGCAACTTTAAATCAGTTTGTTATGTAAATGAAGCATGCGATTACATGCGGGCGCTGCAGGAAACGGTGCAGATTTTAATGAGTCATCACGCAGCCGACAGGTTTCATATACGGCTCCA
The DNA here is from genome assembly GCA_036877625.1 of Ambastaia sidthimunki. NCBI lineage: Eukaryota > Metazoa > Chordata > Actinopteri > Cypriniformes > Botiidae > Ambastaia > Ambastaia sidthimunki. The sequence goes on from JAZGTK010000169.1 coordinate 85,071, forward strand.
GCGATTATTTCCTGCGGTGAGAGGATGTGCTGTCTGTGTTATGACACAACTTCCCTTCCCTGACATGCTTTCCTACAGCTCCGCAGACATCAGTGTAAATGTCAGCAAACACCATTTAACCTTCATACTGATCTGATGGGGTGGGATTGTTTTCTATTATATAATGACTTTCAACACGTCACGAACTGAGACCCCAAATAAACAAACCTGGACATTTACTCTGAGCAATTTTATGCATGTATGTAATGCATTTAAGCACTTTTAAAAACTCCTAAACTAATTCTGTATGATTTTATAAGCTTGTTTCTTTGTTGTGACCAAAGATCATATTCCCATAAGATCTACATTTACTGGTATTACTATACTTGTGGAGACACTGGGTCACACACACACATGCACATGCACACGCACACGCACACACACACACGCGCACGCTCACACACACACACACACACACACACACACATGCTGTGTGATGAACTTCTCAAATGAGGAGCCGGTGTTTCTGCTCTACATTTGATATTTACATCACTGTTGATTATTTCCTGTTCAAGGAGACAGAGGTCTCTCTCTCTCCCTCTCTCTCTCTCTCTCTCTCTCTCTCTCTCAGGTTCCACAGAGAAAACTGCCTGTGGCCTAAATGTTCTAGTGCAGTAACAGCACAACAGGTCAAACCTCCAGAGAGCTATGATCAGAGAGAGAGAGAGAGAGAGAGAGAGAGAGAGAGAGAGAGAGAGAGAGAGTGCTCATATATTGATCGTGATCTCCTCTAGGATAAACCTAAAGCAGCTGAAACTCTCTCTCCAGCGTTAGGTGAGTTTTAAATCACTAAAGTACCGTGATGAACATCCTGGACACAGCAGATCTATGTTTCACAGGCCTAAGAAATTACTGGCATTATACATCCTAGCTAACTGGGAATGTTTCCACAACATTCTCTAAAAGTGCTCTTAAAACATTTTTGTACTAACGTTAGTGGAACTTTTTTAGAATTAAGTCAGTATTCCTGTAGCTCAACTGGTAGAGCATTGCGTTAGCAGCGCAAAGGTTGTGGGTTTGATCCCAGGGAACACAAGTGCTGATAAATGTATACCTTAAATTCACTGTAAGTCGCTTTGAATAAAAGCATCTGCCAAATGAATAAATGTAAATGTCACATATATATCAAAAATGTCATTCTTTAGTTATTAGTGAAACGTTTTAAAAATGTATCCAAGCAACACTTCTGTTCTCTGGTCTGAGCTTCTTTCAGCCAGACAGAATCTGCAGTCAACACATTTTAGTCAGCAGTCTGTTCCACTGTTCTGAGATCTGTCCTGATTCTAGCTCTCACCTCATTACACAGCTTTAAATGAACAGCTTTAAACTGACTGTGAGCTGCTGAGTAAAGGTTGTGTCAAAAATAACCTTTCTGTCCTCTGAAGGGAGGACTGTATTATCAGCCCTCATGTCTGATGAGCAGCTGTAAGACCCCCACATATTGTTTTCTTGTGTATTGTGGGGAGGACTTGCGCATGCTAAGAATTCTGGGTAATAAAATAGGTTCATGTGGGAACATTTTCAGAATGTTGGCTAATGTTCTCTGTATGAATGTTTCCCTAATGTTTCCATTTATTAACAAAAATGTTAAACATGTTATTTTGAATGATCTAGGATCATTCAAAATGTCCAGTTTTTAGACGTCGTATTAACATTATTGCTTGGGTATAAGAACTTTTATGCTGTAATGTTTTTAAAACGTTTCACTAATAACATTTTTAATATACATGATATGTAATGTTAAAAAAGTTCTACTAATGTTACAGCAGGAATGTTTTTAGAACCTTTAGAGAACGTTCTAAGAATGTTCCATGGTATAGCTGGGAAGACAGTCTGTATTGGGTCAGACATCTCATACATCAAACATTTTGGTCTCAGGACCCCTTACAGCCACTATGAACAAACAATCCATTCGTCTGCCAGACAAACGTATCTCTCATTTAGCCTTGGCTGGCATGCAAAGTCATGGCTGAAAGATCTCACAAAGCCAAACTCTGAGCGCTGGCACAAAGTCTGGTCCACTTTGCAACTTATTCTAGCCAAGAGCCCTAGAGAATTAGACAGGAAATTGTTCAAAGACTGACATGCAGTTATGCAGTTTGCTTTTTAAGTTCGGGAGTTATTTAGGTAAGTCTGAAATCGATGAATCTACAATAATAGCCCAGCAACAAAAAAGCTTCCAACACAGAAACGTTGGGTATAGACTTATAAGACGATATAAGAAATGTCTATAAGAAATAAATGGTGATTATTTCACAAATAATTTCATAATAGTTCCATCAAATGTGCAAAAACATTTTTTTCAAACACACACACCTTTTAAAGGCTTAGACACCTTTTTAACATCTGCAGATAAAAAAATAAAAAGTGGAATACAGAACACAAGGTAAATGTAACTGTAGAAATCATCTGAAGATAACATATTACTATAAGGTTATATTACTAAATGAATATTCAAAAATATACTTAGTATTTGCCCCAGCCAAGCTTAAATAAAAACAATTTTGCATTCAAAATCTGGCACCATAATAAAAAGCATTTTAAAATATACACTGCAGTAGCAACATGTTTGTCATTGAGGAAATGCAAATGTTTTTTCTACCACGTCTTAGTTCTATTATTGACTCCTGCGGTTCTGTTCTGAAGACTGCAGAGATCCACGGCACTCAAAACAGAATTCCTAAAGGTTTCATCTCTTGAAGTCCACCTGCACCAACTCACACTTTCTTGCACCCAGTCTTGATTTGCATTAACGTGACCATTTGCACACTCGCTTTCTGACCCTAATTAAAACATGCAAATGTCCTCTGTTTTGATTGGCTCATGTGAAATGAGTAACGGTTATTTATCTCAAATTATCAAGATTTGAGAGTCACACCTAGTAGTAAATACTGTCACACTCAAACACTGACTGTATGGCTAAAGATTTTGTATCATATTGAGGAACAGGTGTAAGATAACACTGGCCTCCAGGTTATTGATTCTGTTTCTTTACTGATGCACATATATGATTTAGTAAACTGCGTTCGGTTATATAAGGGTGATGACATCAGACTGGTGTGTCCTACAGGTAAGTGGTTTGAATTAATGGAACCGGCGTTCTTAAGAGCCCATGGCTGTCTAAAATCACATGAGAATACCTTCCTGCTTTATTATAAATCAATGCAGAATTTCATTGTTACTGTCTTTTATAATCTGCTGGAGTGTTTTGTTTTCATTCTTGGACTCATTCATTCAAACGTCTGTCCTCAACATGCAAAACTTGGAAGCTTACAGATGAAATTTATGTTGGGAACTGACAAACCTGGTTTTGGTCTTCTGTGTAAAGCTATATGTGAAAGTTAGTAGTGAAGATAGAGAGGTTACAAAATTCAAAACATGGTAGTAATGGGTAGTAATAATAACAAAATCATTGTAGGTAGGTATGAGGTCATATGTGTAAAATGGTAAGTGATTATAGTTGCAGGTTAGTAGGTTGGTAGGTGATTATAGTAGTAAAATTGATAATACCTCATCTAACTATGTGTTCCTGCAGCTCAACTGGTAGAGCATTGCGTTAGCAGTGTAAAAGGTTGTAGGTTCAATTCTAAGGGAACACACGTGCTGATAAAAATTTGTCAAATACATAAACACAAATGATCACAAACAGACCTGCATTGAGATTATAGTACATTTAATTCACAGAGGAATCTAAATCAAACAGCCCCAACACTCTTTACCTAAAACACTTCCCATTGACATTTCATGAACTGTGAATTAAGACTCTTAATTGTCAGAATTCAGTCCTGCTCATGTGAGTCAGCAGCTGGTCAACATACTTAATTTCCTCCAATCATCAGCCTCATCTCAAGTTAATGAGTTGACAGGTCATCATAAATGGCCTTTGTTTGTCTCCACATGCTCTCCAAGCCACATCTGCTCACGAGAGATCATTCATAAATTGAGATCTGATTGAAAACACGAGCTCTCAGTGGTTGTATGGGGAGGGGGGCGTGCTGGAAGGCTTTGTGTCCATCCCGTCTCGCTGGGTGTCAGCTGAACTGTGAATCACATTCATTGAACATGTTGAGGCTCTGGGTAATAATAAGGCAGAGGGGAAACAAGGCTTTCGTACCTACAGCCATAATAGAGTGAATCTGTTGAAAACATGCCCAGGTCTAATTCATCCCAAAAATGATTTTTTAAAAATGATCATTTTTAGACCCATTTGTAGAGAATCTGAAAGACTGACTGAATTTTTCATCTTTTGTGATTTTATTTCACCCCCATTAAAGCTGCAACATTAGTCTCTCTGTCACCATCTCTGTTTGAAACATAAAACTGCAAGTTACTTTACAAATGTTGTTTACATACGTTGACATACAAACTGACATAACCTGCAAAATCCCACAGCTGACATTTTAAACACTGATCTGTTATGTTTTTGCTCAATAACTGTTTCTGGTTTATTTTTAACCAAATACATTGAAGCTTTTAACAGTGTCTGTAATTTTTTAAACACATATTTTAAAACAAATCCTACTGTAATGCGTGGATGCTTTATAATTCGAAAGCTGAAATGTTATTTTTTGTTACTTGTTTTGCATTAGAGTTTTTTGGCATGGTTGTGGGAGCATAAATGCTTAAAACGCAAAAATCTTAATGATGCTAAAAGGTTTCTTTGTTTTTCTTTACGTAAAATCTTAATTTCTTTATATAAATTGATGTAAAATTTCTTTTGGGATGAAATATAACCCAGGACATTCCCCAATGACGGACTGACGCTTTAACAGCATCTACAGCACCAAAGAATAACTTCTGTAAACGTTCACTTTCATGAGTTAGATACGTTAGCGGTGTGAGCAATTTCTCCTCGTTGCTTGAGCAGCCGGAGGCTTTTGTTCAGTTCTGTCCGTTTCTGGCGGACAAAGGGAGGTGCCTCATGACCGGGGGGAGGGGAGAGATGATGGGGGGCGGCACACGCTTTGACAAATCAAGATGGCAGGTGCCCGAATCGAAATGAGCTTCCTCATTAACATCACAAAACACAGAGACACTCATCAAGAAGAGCCGCCACAGCCAATCAGAGAGCTCGATCTGATCTTATTCATATCTGTCAGTATTACAGAGCAGAATTATGCTGTGCCATAAATGTTTTATTTCCACAGTCTCTGAGTGCAACTGATGGAAACTGATAGTTTACAGGCAAACCTGTGTCTTCATAGTAATGAATAAAATGAAACAGTTTGTTTGTATTATTGAATTATGTTTTATTTTAGATAAAACATGTTCTCTAATGTAGACTAATGCAAAGAAAGCTAAATGTTGTGCATTGATTTAGTTTGCATTTAGTTTGCATAGTTTACATAATTTGATTTAGACGTGATTCTTTTTAGTGTGTAACCTTTATATTAGTTTTAAATGACCACACTACTAATCTTTAAATGCTGATACCTAAACATATTAATTGTACAAAAAGAAAACAATACACTCTTATAAAAAGTTCTTAAAAGGTTCTTCAAGGTGATGTCATAGAAGAACTATTTTTGGTTGCCCACAGAACAATTCAGCCAAAGGTTCTTTTGAGAAAGGTTCTTTGGATGATAACGGTTCTTTATGACAACGAGCCAAAAATGTTTCTGGTATGGCATCATGAAGAACCTATTTTGAATATAAATATTACAGGTTCTTCATGGAACCTTCCACCCTGACAAAAAAAACATTTGCAAACTTGTATATTTTAAAGAGTGATGCAGAAGTTCATGACACGAAACAAATCTCAGATTTGCAGTTTTAGGTTCTACGTTTCTTCATCTGTTATCTCATCAATTCTGTATTTTTCTATTGTATATACAACAATATTCCCACGTGTGTTTTGTATGTGTTATTTATTAATGTGTCACTTTAAGCACAAAGCGAAGCTACATGTTTTTTTTAATGTTTAGACAGCATTGACCCGTTTTCTCCACTAGTCACGTGATACCTGCCATTGATTTCAACCAGCCAAAGGAAAACTAACATCATTAATACTGAACATGTTCAAACATGACAAGCAAAGAAATACAGTTCCAGTCCGCACGTATAAAACATGCCAGTAACCAGCTAACCATTCTAGGTTGTAGGAATGTTTCCGTAACGTTTTCATTAAGTAACAACAATATGAAAAACGTCATTTTGAAACTTTAGGAACGTTCAAAACCTCCAATTTTGTAGACATTATAATCAAGCAATTGCAACTTGAATACAAGATCGCTATTCAAACATTTTAACATTGTTTAAACCTTTTTTAAACGTTCCACTAACTACTTAAGAATAACATATTTGATATATGATACATATCATTAGATAAACGTTCCACTAACGTTACCGCAGTAATGTTTTTGATAACTCAGAGAGAACTTTTTTAACATTAGCCAACGTTCTGGGAACGTTCCCTGTTAGCTGGGTAGCCTACAATGTGCTTTATTTGGTATTCAATCAATCAATCAATCAATCAATCAATCAATCGATAATTCCAATCAACTTGACTGCATAGAGATTCAGAAAGAAAGTCATTTAAGGCTCAATGGAGGCAGAAACGGATGTTATAACTGCTGCACAATGTCACTTTTTCACAGCATTGATCTCGATGCATTTGAACAGACACGCGCTTATGTATTATTGATTTTTGTCAGAAACTTTTCGGGAGTGCACGCGCGCAAACGGCACCAATTTCTGAAACAAAGCCCGTGAAACGAGCGCGGTAACGGCGCACAGACGGCAGACAACAGCACAATGATGCTCCGCGATCCGCGATCCACCCACTCCACCAGAAGAGCCCGAACACCGTGCAATCCCCCGCGACCGTATGCCCACCTCACACCCGCAGCTTTTCCACCAACACGCGTGCAATCATACATTGCAATCGTGTTGCATGCAAATCCCGCATTAAAACGCAAAATAACGCGCAGAATGAAGCGCTGGTGGTCACATGCTGACGCAGAATAAGATCTTATACTCGTGTACTTACGGGCTGCAGAACTGAGCTTCACATAAACACACATCCACAAGATCACGGGCACCTCCAGTCCGACGATCCGCCTCATTCTCACTTTTATTCCGATGTAAACAAAGACAATCTCGGCGTTTGGTTCTTCACTCTCACCCCTCCCTGTGCGGAGGGACTGGAGCCAGTCTGCGCTATTTCAGCGATATAAATGGGCGACGTGCGCAATACCTCCAGCTTCTTACATTACCCTGCAACAAACGCTAAAAGAGGCATTTTTATCAATGCATGTATCGGGAAAAAATGGTTTCACTGGCGCTCGTACCGTCGCTCGATTCGCATAGTTACACTGAGACAAGAGGAGGGTTTCCGGGACGGTCGCTGTCCAGGTGCTGAAGTTAATGAGGTCTCGGGTTCCCCCCCTCTGCAGCATAAATTGGTACATCCCGACAGCACACCAGGCCACACGGGCAGGTGAATTATACGAATAAAGGGGTGGCTGGTACATTGGTGTTTTTTTAAAGACACAGTTTAGGCAAAATTGAACATTCTTCATTGAGAAAAGAAGATATTACGCTGTTCTGTTCAACGACAATGTGTTGGGACGGAGGTTTCAAGATCCAAAAGGAAAAATACACGTTTGTATTAAATGTAATCTTACATTTCTTCTTATAAGGGTGAGTAAATGGTAACTAATTTTTCATCTGTGGGTGAACAAGCCTTTAAGGTCGCATAAAAGCTACATATTATCGAGACATAAATACAGATGTTTTTCCTACTTGTGTTAGCATATACTTATTTAAAAACATTTAACAAAAATGATAATATAGATTCTTTATTTAGAATCTTTATTTCTAAATAAAGAAAAAAAGAATTAAACTTCTAATATAAACATAAAATCCACAATTTCATTTAAGATGAATTATACTCTGGGGTAGTTTAGTAGATGGTGGCATTTTTTGTTAATGAACATTTAAAACAGCGCATTATGAGCCAGTCCTCGCATGTGACACAAAGTTTCCCTTCAAAACTGTGTTTAGAAAGCAAATCATGTTTGAAAAACATTGACGATTAAAACCATGTTAAGTCTTGATTGTTCAACCTTTTTCTAACTGGCATCTGACTATCACTGTTAACGTTCAGGGTAATAAAACAGTGACCACCAGGGGGCGCCAGCACACAATCTTATAATACACACATCACATTACATTTTCACACAATAACCACGTCCACATCAACTACTGCAACTGTTTTGCTATTATACTTTTCTAAGATGCAGGTTCAATAAATGTTGATATAGTGCCTAGCAGATGGCCAGCTTATGTATCCTATTGCTGTCGAGTATAAAAGCTTTCTGAAATTAAGCTAAAACCTTAAACGTTTTCCACACAGCACTGTGTAATGTGAGCTGTAGATGCACACAAAACATTTCCAATACTTTTACAGTAATAATCATGCTAATCTAATACATATACAGTAATACACAGTTAATGTATGCACACTTGAGCTGTCAGACCTCATGTAAAATGGAATTTAAACGAGGAAAGGATGAGCCGCACGTTTTGTAAGCTGTTTGTGTGATTGTGTGTGATGTCTGAGCTATCGCTTGCTCTCTAAGCTGTGAATTCAAACTGTCTTCTGCCTGGATAACTCCATTCAACCCTGTGGTGTAGGTCAGCATTCCACACCCTCAGTTACAGGCAGTGAGCACAGACTCACCCACTCTCTATGACCTCTATAGAAATCATTTCAGCTGTGCTCCCGCCACACACTGACCCCAGAACTGGTGTCAGAGCCCGGAGTAAATCAGATGATGTCAACAGCTCATCTGTAGGGCACCAGAGTGCACACTTACAAACAATACAAACACTGTTTCACAAAAACAAACATGGCTTATGACATTCCTTTCTTTATGTAATTTAAACCTGCATGCTGACAACTCTCATATGTAGCTTTTCATAGGCTAATCAAGTATACTAAAATAGCATACTATATACTGTACACTATAGCATACTATATATACACACACGCACACATATATATGTGTATATATATATATATATATATAAAGAATAACTTGCTATATATGCCTAAGGCAGAAAAGCACACTATGTTGAGAACTGTATCCCATAATGCAATGCGACTGACTGATTAATACAGCAGACTTATTATCAGACAGTCAAGAGTTAACACATTTATAAAACAGTTTAACCAAGGTGAATTAACAGAGTCTTTTTTTGCAAATACCCTGGATTTGTAGCCGTGTTTCCACATTATTTATAGTATTAGGACACGGGCAGTTCAGCTTAGAAGTGTTTAACAGAAAACCATCTGTGTTTGACGTTCTGAAAGCAAACTCAGGCATTCACTTGTCATGATAATCAGGATAAACAGCTAAAAAGCCAGAAAAGATATTTTGCAATTACTGTGTTTAACTGCATTTAATATTTATTTAGTGTTTTAATGTATGTATAAGATCACTTTCTGTACAGAATTTCTGTAAATATATCTTTGTTCCATACAAAAGGTGTACCGTGGTATGAAATGGTAATACTATGTTACTTTGATGTATGGATATATACAGTATATATACTTTAACATCCCAATTAACAATTTTAGGTTGTTTCCATTAACAAAAACATTAAAAACCTTATTTTGAAAATTCTAGGAATGTTTAAAACAAGTTTTTTTTTGACCTTGGAATGTTACTGTTTGGTTATAAGAACATTATTCAAACTTTTTCAACTGTAACGTTCTGAAAACGTTACTGATTGAATACTACTGTGTATGACATGAGATATTACTATATTTATTTACTAATTATGGTACTCCTAAAGTACTCTATGAATAGCATAGTAGTGTTATCCTGATACATGTCCAAACAAACAAGGTTGCGTTATTTTTTTGCTCAGGAAATGGACTTGTAATTTTTTAAACAGATTTTCATCAAACAGAGCCAGAGAAATAGAACCTGTTTCTGTGAGCACAGCACACAGTCATTAGATGTGTAACTGAGCCAGACTTCTCTGGCTGGAGCGAGATTTACACAAACAGGGCTGAACAAAGCTGCCACAAAGCCACACAGGCAGCTACACAACATGAGTGCACAAGGTGCAAATCTGAGTGAAAATGTTAAAAACTGAGGTGGACAGAAAGGAATGATTTCTGCCGTTGTAAGTCTCTTTACAATAAACGTACACACAAATGCAGACATAAATCTCTGTCTCCTTTTATAGATTAATCAACTCCACAATCCTGGAACCTTTCCATCACCCTCCGGGGTCGCCATAGTGACCTGAACAAAGACCCTTCTGCCTCATTATTCCTCAGTGGTAAATTTGAGAGGAACGGAAAGTCTGCCCAACTCATAGCCACTGTAAGAAGGTTTTACTGTAACTAACACCCTTTTAAGCTCACTGACAAACTCATGGGTTTAAAGAAATGCCCAGTAACTCAGTGTTCTTTTGTTCCTGTTGTTTGGGAAAATGCTGCACTAGTTTGATCTGTTAGTGTTTATCAGTCCTGTTCCATCACTAGTTACCATCAGCAAACCAGAAATTAGTTTACGGTTTCTCAAACATCGTTTTTACTCATTTAAAAGAAAAGCTACAGAACAGCAAGAGGAGCAAAATATTCCACTGTTAAATCATAAATAAATAAAAATATAGACTTATAAATAAAAATATAGACTATAGAAATGCCCTATTGTGGCCTCATATTTGCTTCCAACATCAAGGGAAACTGTAAGAAAGGCTGAAGTTGATACCTGAGGACATGTTTTATTCCACAGAAGCAGAGCATGATCATCAGGCTAAACATCACAGGTCCAACAGATGAAACAAAAGAGCTTTTCACACAGATACATGCCTGAGGGTAAGAGCTATAGGGGCTCATTGAAAATAACAGCACTTGAGCTGCAAGTCTACAAATCTTTCTCTTTTTCATAGTTAACTGAATATAACCACAGCATTGATGTAACAATAACAGCTAAAAGAACAGAAATCTATTAAAATACAAGATTATCACACCCAGAAACACATTCATTTTGTTATTAATATTGGTGAGCTTTATTGTTGTTGATACATTTTGGAGTTTATCGTGTATTTAGCTCAATACCTCACTGCTTAAATCAAATAATTATATCTTTAATATGATTCATCTTTAATTCTTTTTAAGTCCTACGGTTCCACAGGCCAGTTTAGCTGCAATCTAAAACGTTTTCCCCTCTGTCGCCATCTCTGTTTAAAGCATGAAATTGCAGGTTACTTTACATACTTTTCATTATCTGTGTTCTATCAAATGAAGCCAAACTGACATTTTCCAGGAAATCTGACCAAACCACTTAAATGAAAAATAGTTTTTAAAAACTTCATGGTAAGATAAGGAGCTAGAAACAGCTGTATGATTTGTCTTCTAATGTTTCAGCCTCACAGCACTTTTAATATAGAATAATACAGAACGAGGCAAACCAAATAACTACAACCCCTCAAAAACAGCATCATATTACAACTTTTATCACTGTCCACAGAAACAACAAAGGTTTAGAAATGAGCAATGTCCTTTAACTCCAGCTTGAGTAGTTTAGACATGACAAAACATTTCTAAAGATAAAGAGTCATAAACAGAATAAGTTACACAATCATACTGATCATATGAATGAAAGTTATGTCTTTAAACAACATAACTAACCCTAATAACCAGTTTAAACCAGCACAGCTCAGTTAAAGTGACAGATGAACAATGGATGTCCCACTGTGACACCATATTCAGTCAGACAGACACCCTATTGATCTGTCCTATTGCATAATATCAACACACAGAGAGGCAAAAGGTGATATTGGGGGCATTACTGTTATAAAGTTCACAAATACCCAAAATGACCCCCATAACAATCTTTCCAAAATAACCATTTTAAAACAGCATGCACTCTTAGAAATAAAGGTGCTAAAAGGTGTCTTCACAGCAATGTCATAAAAGAACCATTTTAGTTCCTCAAAGAACCTGTCAGTGGAGTTTTTTTAAAGAACCATTTTCTTTTTTAAAGTCTGTAGTACCTTTTCCACTATCAAGAACCTTTTAGGAACCTTTGTTTTTAGGAGTGTAGAGTAAACAAGAGTGAAAAAGTCTGATCGTTTGATCATACCTCACTTTTTAAGACTCTGCACCAATTTCCTCAGTAGGAGGAGAAAATGCAAAATAACTTTCTCAGCCTGATGGAGCTCAATAGGGTCGTTTTGGTGTCACTCATTTTGGTACAGTTATGTAATTTGCATAAATTGCAGCCTATAAAAGTTTTCTCACAGATTTAGGACAGTCGTGAAAAGCACCCGACGTCTTTACGATCCCCACAGAGAGGAAACAGTGACAGATCTGAGTTCACCATGTCCTCTTACAGAAAGCGTTTTGGAGACATCACGCGTGGCAGCGCGTATTCCAGCCGCCAGTACTCGAACCCCGTGCGCTCGTCCCGGGTGTCTTTTGGCGTATCCTCGCCTCCGGTGATTTACGCGTCGAAGGGCTCCAGGGTCCGCAGCGGCGGCCCGGCGATGCCGCGACTGACCTCGGAGAACCTGGACTTCAGCCTCTCCGACTCCTTAAATACGGAGTTCAAGGCGAATCGCATCAGCGAGAAGGCGCAGATGCAGTCGCTGAACGACCGCTTCGCCAGCTACATAGAGAAAGTGCGTCTGCTGGAGCAACAGAACAAGATCCTGAGCGCGGAGCTGGAGCAGCTGCGGGGCCAGAGATCGTCCCGCATCGCAGATCTGTATGAGGAAGAGATGCGTGACCTGCGGCGACAGGTGGATCAACTCACCACCGACAAAACCCGCGTGGAAGTGACCCGAGACAACCTGACCGAAGATGTGGAGAGACTGAGAGAGAAGTATGGTTTAAAGAAAACCTCATCCACAACTTTACAGTGGCCCCAACATGAATTTATGCACTTATTTCAAAGAAAACATTTGGTAAATGTTAGAAAAATGTTCGATTTTAAATAATAAAACAATAAATGTATCTGGGAGCGTAGCTATAGTTACATGGTGACACTTTGCAATAAGGTCTTATTTATTTTTATTCGTCAGTTCATGAAAAAGTAACTAAAAGCAATATATTTCCTACAGGATTTATTAGTCTTTGTTAATGCAATTATACAATAATACAATTGTTCATTGTGTATGAAATAATATTAACTGATATAGCCTAAATATTAGGAATATTAGTAAATGTTGAAATGAACTAAGATTAACAAATACTGTAGAAGCATTGTTCAGTGTAAGGTCATGTTAACTAATATAGTTAACCAATGTTAACAGATGGAAGCCTATTGTAAAATGTTACCATTCACATTTATACATTTGGCAGATGCTTTAATTGAAAGTGACTTACAGTGCATTAAGAGTACATATTTTTATACTATTTATATAGTGCAAATTTGTTTTATACATTCCCCACATATCACTTTGGCAACACTGTAGATAAAAGTCAAATGTGGCTTGTCCGGCCACAGTGATATGTGTGTAACAAGGTAATTTTGCATTGTAAAAATAATAATATAAGGTAATATAAGGGCCTAATATAAGAAGTAATATAAGGTAATATAAGGAGTAATATAAGGGCTTTCTGTCATTTTACAGACTGCATGATGAAATTCTTCAACGTGAGGAGGCTGAGAACAACATGAGGAGTTTCAGACAGGTAAAACAACTGTGACTAAAATGCAACACATTTAATAGTTCATTATTTTAAATGCGTTCAGGGATTGAGCTGATAATAATGCTTATAGGTGTTTCAGGCTGAATGACAGTCCCAGCCAAGAATATTAAGTTGTTCGCTGGGGTATTATAAACTAAAACAGTGAAAGCATGAGGTCTAAATTCTTCAATAAGAACTTTCAGTTCTTAAAACTTATTTTAAGAACTAAAACAACAGACCAAAAATTTAAAAAACAAAAATGTAAGCAACAAAGAATGAGGTGTAATTTTGGGTTAGGTACACACAAGGGAAGTGAATTTGCAGTTTTACAACAGTCTCTGTTATAATACAAACTTATTATACTGTGTAGTTTAAGTGGTAGTATAAGTTAAGTAGTAGTATGAGTTATATACTGTGTAATTGTGAACTCACCAGTAGGGGCGCTATGAACAAACAGATGCACTCAACCTTTAACAGCGTGCTTAACATGAACCGCTGTTAACAGCTACATATATATTTCATTTAATTATTTCTATAGCAGTAATGCAGCAGTTATCATACGAGAACTTGTGAAATATGACCCAAATATCTTACATGCATCCCTAATGTTTCCATTAGGTAGCAAAAACATTAAAAATGTTATTTTGTAGGTTATAAAATTGTTTAAAACATCATTTTTTAGACGTTGTATCAACACTTTTGCTTGGTTATAAGAACGTTTTAAAAGCATTTATGCCCTAATGATTTTTAAACGTTTTACTAACAACTTAAGAATTGCATTTTTGAGAAATGATATGTAACATTCTACTAACGTTTCGGCAATAACGCTTACATAACGCTGATAACACTGGGAAAACAGTGGGGTATCACAGGCTTTCCCCTTGCGTCCTGTCTCAGATGGAAATCTCCATCACTGTTTATTTCTCTCCAACTAGATCCTAACAAAGAATTCTTATACAGTAATGTCTGTGTGTGTGTGTGTGTGTGTGTGTGTGTGTGTGTGTGTGTGTGTGTGTGTGTGTGTGTGGAGCATTAAAACAGCGAGAGTGTTTCGTAAAGTGCTGGTTAGTCATGTTTTTATGCTGGACATGATAATCCTATCAGCAGACAGCTGAATGGTGCCACAGACTGCAGACGCTGAGCCCAGCTCAGATCCTCATTAAAACACAAAGAGCTGCTGTTTCTATCACAGCACTGCTGTGTCACACAATTCTGCTCATGTCGCGTGCAGGACGTGGATAATGCGGCTCTGGCCCGTGTGGATCTGGAGCGGAAGGTGGAGTCACTACAGGAAGAAATCGTCTTCCTGAGAAAACTCCATGAGGAGGTGAGAAACTGTTTCTGCAGATAAAGACTCAAATCTTCAGCTAGTGATTCATTCATGATGAGTTATCAGCAGATATTTCATCATTACTGTAAATTAACATTTGCGTTCTCCCGTCAAAAGAGCACATTGTAAAATAATAATGCATAAATAATGTAAGTTTTAAAGTAATTGTATTACTTTCCCCCCACAAATCTTCTTTACTAACTTTAAATTGTGTGTGTATTTGTATGTATGTTTTTCACAATTTAAAATAATTCCACCAGGAATCTTTACACAGCTACATTTAAATCACTGTAGATTTCAAGGAATTATGCTTCACACACCTACAAATCTCTTCAAATCTCTTCTATCTATGTCTATAAACCAAAATTCCATTAGGACTAGTGTGATTGGTCTGTTTCGACTAATCCTAAGAAAAATAACAGTTACCACACGACTGGTTTAATACATAACAAAGAGAAACATTTGTAGTTTTTTTAAGACTCACCACATATCAACGCACTTACAACCACTCAGAACTGCTTGGGAACTGCTTAGCAACACCCTGGCAACATTTTCAGTCTCCCTCTCTCTCTCTCTCTCTCTCTCTCTCTCTGTAGGAGTTGGCTGAACTGCAGGCACAGATCCAGGACCAGCAGATGCATGTGGACTTGGATATGGCCAAACCTGACCTGACAGCTGCCCTCAGAGATGTCAGACATCAGTATGAAAACCTGGCCACCAAAAACATCCAGGAGTCTGAAGACTGGTACAAATCCAAGGTGCTTTCCAATGATCCCTTCATAAACTCTCTGAGGGTTCATCTTTTTTTAAAGTTTGATCAAAGGAAACTACCCTTTCTTATGCCAGTAATATTCCCACAATTCAACTTAGTGCTTCCTTCTCTGTTTAGTCTATCTCACAGCATCTCTCCTTTCAGTTCAATATTGTTCGTAGTTTCTGACAAATTTCAAGTTTTACATTAAATGACATGCATGTCTTTCATATCAGTTTGCTGACCTGACTGAGGCCGCCAACCGGAATAACGAAGCTCTGCGATTGGCCAAGCAGGAAGCCAATGATTATCGCCGACAGGTGCAGGCGCTCACCTGTGAGGCGGACGCCCTTAAAGGGGCAGTAAGTATATTTACACATTTTGTGGCAGTATTTGTAGACTAAACACATGCATGCCAACAGACACAAACCCAGTTAAAGTTCTTGTATTACTGTGGCAGTAACAAATCCAAACACAAGGGGGCGAGAGTTACCTTCAAACGTCTTTAAAACCTTATTTAAGCTGACATGTAGCATCTTGGCTTTAATATCAACACATAGCACTGATACAACAACCAGTTTCCTCATTGACCAAGATTCAAATAGCTGCTAACACTGATTGACTGATAGCTAACTAGCCCAGCAACAACATCAGATAATTCAGTAAATAACATCAGTAAATAACAACAATGTAAGTTTAACTGTAATTCAATGTAAAAATTAAGACTTCATGATGCCTTTAAAAGCAACAGGCAAACAAATGATTAACATTTAATTAAATAACAGCTTGTTTAGTGACAGTATGAGCACACAGACAGACTCACATGAGCAGCAGATAGTAAAATACTTTCTTTACCTGTTTGCAATGTAGCAGGTGCGAGCAGTGGAAACACGGAATGGAGTTTCATTTGCATGGACTCTAAACGAGACAAGTGCAATAGATTTGAGAAAGTCAAGCTGTAGCTAAAACGCGGAATGGAGTTTAGTTTATTACGGCATTCCTCAAGTGGAATGGATTTGATTGCTGGCGCTCTGAAAAGTTTACTGGACGGTAAAAGTCCAATACAAATACAATGATTCCGACGTCAATGACAAAAACACAATGTGAAGTTTTAGTAAGTGTACAGCTATAGTTTAATTATGTATATGATTATTTAATATATGCAAAACTCAAAAACATGCTTAGCAACAACCCAGCAAACCATTTTAGGTTGTAAGAACCTTTCTCTAACATTTTAAAAAAAAAGTTAAAAAAAACATTAAAAATGTAATTTTGAAAGTTCAAAGAAAGTTCAAAACGTCCATTTGTTTGTATTGACTTTGTATTAACATTATTGCTTAATTATATATATGTTCTATTAACAACATAAAAGTAACGTTTGTGATATTATGCAAGAATGTTTTTGATAACTTTTACAGAACATTCTAAAAAACTTTCTCCGTTAGCTGGGAAACTATTAACAAGTTAGACAATGTATTTATTGTGACCCGATCATAGTTCATATTGCAAAGACTGAATCTAGAACCTTCTGTCTGTAGAAGATAATCATTCTACAGAACAACCGTAGAGAACCTACAAACAATAAGTCCACAGATTGTAAATGTGTCTGTAAATCCACCCCTGTAGAACGAATCTTTGGAGCGTCAGATGAGGGAGATGGAGGAGAACTTTGCGATGGAGTCGTCAAGCTCGCAGGATAACGTTGCTCGGCTGGAGGAGGACATACAGAACATGAAGGACGAGATGGCGAGACACCTTCGTGAGTACCAGGAGCTGCTCAACGTCAAGATGGCCCTGGACATCGAGATCGCCACCTACAGGAAACTTCTGGAGGGAGAGGAGAGCAGGTTGAATTTTCAGAAACACCTTCTCTCTTAGTAAATCAATATTTGATTTGCTTAATGGAATGTTGTTATTCTATAGACATGGTGTGAGAACCCATATTGACCTACAACAGATTGTTGGTTCCAGGTTCTGATCAGTCTGTATATATTTAAGCACACTGTAGGCTATATGTGTACATAACATATATGGGGTTTACAATATTAATATTATTTCTTTGTGTTAATCTCCTGGCTGTAGAATTGCAACACCTTTTCCAAACTTCTCCTCCTTTAATCTGAGAGGTAAGACATCATGTCACAAATCACCAGCACCACAAATATAGAATAAAAAAAACCACTTTTGTCTAACTCAGAGATGTTTTTGTGTTTTCACAGAAACTATGATTGAGCCCAAACCTGTGACAGAATCCACAATGACTAAGAAAGTTCTCATCAAGACCATTGAGACCAGAGATGGGCAGGTACGTGTTGATCTACGGTACATACAGTACCCAGAATGCACCAGGAATTGAACTTTTACTCTTACCATTTACTCTTATATATAAATATTGTATGTTTACTCTTACTTTTACCATGCAGGTGATCAATGAATCCACTCAGAACCATGACGACCTGTGAACAGAGAAATCTTCCAGTCTTGTCAACTAGCTGCAGCTTTTTGGTGTCTCTTTAACTTAATCTAATGTGAAAACTGCTTCCAAGTGCCTTTATCTGTCAAAAATACACCTTCAAAATAAGTGACCCAGTAGATAAGTGATAGCACACAAACAGTGTGACCTGTGAAGTACTGTCAATCTTTTTACTGTTTGAACCTGCTTTTATTTTCCTCGTAACATTTGTGAGCCATGAATGTCTGAGAAACCTGCAGCAATAAAAACAATCAAAAATGAGCTGTTCTGAATTATTAAAAATGTTTATAATGCATTTTAATTATAACATTTAATATGAGCTTTAAAATAAAATGCGTTGTCTGTATTTTCTTCCATATTAGTGATTAAAATGTTATTATTTGTGTTATAGTTGCAACCTGTAACTCTCTACTGCCATCCCTGTTTAAAACAAAACATTTTCAACAAAAACGAAAAAAGTTACAAATTGTAGCTTAACGTTAGAAGATTCTCTAACATCTTGATTGGGGGCTATTAAAAAAACTTTAACGTTTAAAGTTCACTATAACGTTTTAGCAAAATACCTCTAAACCTTAAACTTGTTTGTTAAATTGGTCAACCACAGTTTGTTTAGTGAAATAAACCTGAGTCAGTCCCAGTTCTCCCAGTTGCTCATTTTCTTCTCATTCTCGTGACAGCTGAAGTTGAAGCGTTTGGAGAGCTTTGACTGATCTTTGATTTGGAGACACTTGTCTCCATCGTGTGGACAATAATGGAAACAGCAACGATAAACTCCAGCAGGTGAAGACTGCTTTAATTCAGTCTCAAGTTTAAGTTTAAGCCTCAGGTTCACTCTCTGTGTTTCTCTCACCGAGGAGGGTTCATGTCCTCTATTAGCAGTTCATGTGGGATAGGATGTGTGTTTGTCTCTGAGTGTTTGTCCCAGTGATGGAGACTTGTTCTCCCTGGACATGTTCAAGTTCCTGTTGGCTTCCATGGAGGCACACAAGAGCTGATGTTTGCTATTATTACATAATGTATTTGTCCCTCCAACAGTTCCTCTGAAAAAGGTTTATTATTTTAAATTAAAAAAATCCATATGCTGTTACGTTTGTGTGCATATTCAAACAGACTCATATTCTAACAGGAAATATTCTAAGAACGTTGGCTAATGTTCTCTAAAAGTTATCAAACAGCCTTGCAGTAATGTTAGTAGAATTTCTGTTAATGCTATCACATATATCATAAATCAGTTATCAGTTAGGGTTTAGGTTATAGTTAGGGTTTAGATTAGGACTGTTTTTGATAGGATCCTGGACTAACAAAAGATGTTGATCTTATAGTACTTTCTAAAAATAACTGCAATACTGTCCTACACTCTTAAAAATAAATATTCTGAAAAGGTAATGCCACAGAAGAACCATTTTTGGTTCCCTGAAGAAACGTTTAGTCAAAGGTTCTTAAAAAAACATTTCTTTAGTGTAAAGACTCTTTATCCACTTCACTTCACTTTAGTGAAACAGAAAGGCCAGAAGCCAACAATGGTTTTTCTATGGCATAGTAAAGCAACTTTTTAAGATTGTACCAGTGTAAGGCATTAAAACATTGAATGCCAACCCAGCTAACAGGGAACGTTCCCAGAACATTGGCTAACATTTTAATACGTTATCTTATTAAAAGTTAAACATTATTAAGACTTTCTGTAAAAATTCAACGTTATTAAAATGTTTTTACAGCAATGTTAGAAGAGCATTTTAAAAACGTTATTCTTAAGTTGTTAGTGGAACGTTTTAAAAACGTGAAAGAATAAAAAATGAATAACTTTCATATTAACAAGCAATAACAGTAATACAAGATCTATAAAACTGCACGTTTTCTGGAACATCCTGGAAATTTTAAAATAACATTTTTACGTTTTTGTTATTTTATGCAAACGTTACACAAACGTTCCCACAACCTACAATTATTAACTGGGACATCACTCGTTTTAAACAGATGTAATATTCAGGTATAATTGTACATGCATGGACGACTGTAAGATTACTCATGTGATACACTTGACAGACTAATTGCAGATGCTTGTTTTGATGGCAGTGACCCCAGAGGCTCGTGTTTGCCAAACTAACTTTATTCGTGTGACGAGTGCGCGCTTCTCTCGGGAACCAGCGCTTGAGATTTCCCTTATTAACCCGCATCAAAATGACTCGCAGATAGACGGAACCGTATGCAAGCCGGTGCAACAGCCCATTTATATCAGATCCAGCGGATTCAGTTTGTGTCGTGTTTTTACAAAGGAAGAGACGGAAATGACACAGTCTGAACAGAAGTTATGGAGTGGATAACTGGGTTTTCAAGAGAGACTTTCATTCATCTGAAGCTGTTCGGCAGAGATGGGCTCGGTCACCTCCGCTTTCACCAAGTCGCGCAACGCGCTGGTTAAAGTGGGTTCGGAGCCGCAGAAAGAACCGGACGGGAAACAGCGGACCGGGATCCCAAAGCGATCCAGCAAACAGCCGCTGTCCGAGGTGACGAGAAGCACAGCTGCCTCTGATACAGGTGAGTCTGGACTTCTTGTCATCATTTGTTTAACAGTACTAAACAAAGAGGACTAGACACTAAACAAAGATGCTAGACTTTACTAAGCTGATTTAGTTTTCCTGTTTTAAACTCTTAACCAGCTGGTTAAGAGTCAGTTCTCCTTAAGTCAGTTCTCCCTAAGTTCACTGGTGTCACACTATCACACATCTATGAACATTATGTTTAAAACCAGAAAGTGTAAAAATACTGGTTTAACAGTAAGCTTATTTTAAATTGTTTTTGTAGGTTATTTTTTTGTGATGCTTTATTCAAATATTACACCTGGTTTAACCTCTAATACAGCAGCAGTCGTACAGTTTCAAGTGTGAGGTTCTTTGTCGGGCTGTATGGTTCCAAAGAACCTTTAACATTCACAGAACCTTCCTGCTGCACTTTCTGTTGTAGAGGAATGAGGTTCTACACATTTATAACAATTACAGTAAAGAAATGGTTCTGCTGAGAAACCAAAAATGGTTCTTCTATAGCATTGCTGCCAAGGGAACCATTTAAAGCATGCTTAAAAGTGCACTTTTATTTTTAAAAGTTTGAGTGTCCAGACACTCACTGGGTTCACAGAATTCATCTGACTGGATTGGGAGACTGTGGAATTTCAGTACATACCTTCATGAGGCAGGTGGGAAACAGGTGTCTGTTCATTTTGGGTCAAAAACGCTGCTGATAGCTGCACATGACAGAGTTCAGGCAGGTGAGATGAGAAAAACGCTTCCAATGTGATGATCAATGATGCATTGAAACGCTTCTTTGAAGTATCCGGTGCGTGTTTTCATGTCTGAACTCTTTGATGTATAAATAACAGGGTCCTGCTGGTGCTTTATTTAGCTCATGTGTTTGTCACGCAGATTTTTACACCTTCTGAAACAGTCTAAACCACACAAGCATTACTTTATAGTGATTGCTGTCGTTTCAGACAGATTGATATTAAATAACTGTGCAAATGCCAGATATATGATATCAATAAATTTATGATAACAATAAATAAATAATACTTTTATTTATATGGACAATATTGTTTATCTCTGTGCCCTCTTATGACATCCCCAGCTAACAGCTAAAACATTCTCAAAACATGCTCTAAATGTTCTCCTAACGTTATTAAAAGTTCTTGCAGTAGCGTTTGTGGAATGTTTACATATCATATCTCAAAAACGTTATCCTTAAATTGTTAGTGGAACATTTTAAAACTGTTACAGAATTTAAATGTTTGATTAACCTTATAATGTTAATACAAGGTCTAAAAAATTGGATGTTTTAAATGTTCCTATTCCAATTTTAATATTTTTGTTACTTAATGGAAACATTAAAGATACATTCTTACAACCTAAAATTGTTAGCTGGATCTAACCATTAAAGGAAGAAGGATCCCCCAAGGGTGACAAAAATATCTCCTGTAACTCTATGTTTCATGGTTACCATGAACAGTAAAGTCTCCTACTGAGCTCTCTGTGGGCTCCGGCACCTCCGTGGTGTTAGATCTCCAGAGAGCCACAGGCAGGGAGACACCAACCAACACAGTGACTGAAGGTTACAGCCATTAGATCAAAACACAATCAAATTCATACTCAGAGAACTCTGTGTTGATGGTAAAAAGTTTAGATGAAGTTATGAATAAATATCAGTCTGGGAAGATGTTCCTCTGAACAGAGTTTTGTGTTGAGAAGCTTATGTAGCATGTTTTAGGTGAAGCAAACGCTGTTGTCTCTGCATAAGCGAGTGTCTGAGGTTGAGACAGACACCTGCGATGAATAATTACTTCTCTCTTATTTAATTAATGACAAATCTGATCTACACAGATTGTGACTGACCTGCAACAGTATTATATTTCCATTAAGTTCTAGAAACATTCAAAATGTCCAGTTTTTCAGACGTTGTATTAATGTTATTGCTGGTTCATCAGAACATAGCATTCATTTTAATTATAAGGTGGACTCTGATTATGTAAACAACTGTTGACAACTTTTAATTGAGAAAGAAATAAAATGAGTTTAGGATAAATGTATGAAATAAGAATGAAAAAGCACAGTGACATTTTGTTTCATTTTATTTTCATCTATATATCACAGTACATTAAGAACAGACGTACAATTTATTTACACACAATTTCCGCTCTTTTCGTGACGTCACATCTCTAATGAACGCGCGCGGGGAATCACAGAGGGCACGCGCAGTTCCTCACCATGGCAACGGTCGCGGGGACAGTTTGTTCCGGTGAGCGCGCGCCGTCTCTCTTCAGTGATGTTCAGTGTAAAAAAAATTGCGCTTTAATAAACATGTACTGTAAAATATTACTGTCAGCTTATCAGACTGTTGAGCAGAAGAAAGTGTGTTTAATTGTGCTGATGAATTTTGTGCACATTAAGGTTGTTTATCGACCTCCTCTGGTCACACGAGGGAACTGCATTTAGGGTCCCAATTACGCTTAATTGTGTGACGTCATAGTATAACCTTCAAAACACAAGTTCCAGTTTAGATGTCATAAGGTCTGATGTCATAGGAGAACTGCAAAGTTCCACAAATCTTCATTCTTTAGTTCTAGAAAATAAGTTCCAGTGAGAAAATGATTCTTTGCCAAATCTGATGTTCTTCAAAGGATCTTTGAAGAAACTTTATTTTTAAAATAGTGTGTTGCAGACGTTTATTTATTTCTGTTACATATCTCAATAATTACACAAAATGTAAATAAAATAGATTAATTAAAATATGTTTAATGACAATGTGCATCTTCTAGTGTTTGGCATTAGATGTACAAAATGAGATGGATAAAGAACAAACATCAAGAGTTTCATTATCCACACATTAACCTCATCAGTCTGTACAGTGCTGTGAGAGAAGCTTGGCTGGTTGCCTGGTGACAAACATTCATAATAGAGACTCCATATATTGAGCTGACCTTACATTTATAACTCAAAGCTCATTAAACCTCTATGAATAAAGGCCAGAGTAAGATTTGATTATCAGCTGCATGAATTTTGATTTCCTGTAATATTAGCATTACTAATGTGAGTTACTAAACAGAGATTATCAGCTGACTCAACAATCATGAGAATGATGTGTGGGTCAGGTTATTATGTGGTTAAAGCTCAGGGACTGTAACCGGAAGGTTACTAATTCCATCTCTTGAGCCATGAGGCACCTCTGTTGTCCCTTGTGCTTGGGACACCTCGGGTAGCTCCAGGGGGACTGACCCTGTCATACATTCAAGGTCTTTACTATGGTAACTGTGTGTAAATACATTTCACTGCATATGACTGTGGCGGGAAAAAAGGTTATTTTCTGTTCTGTTGAGTAGTGATAGTACAGTATGTCTGACAAGTGCCATTTTAACACAGTTTAGGCATGTATTTTGTTAATTTTTGCTCGACCAATGAAAATAGTTCCAAAAGTATTCTGTTCTGTTCTAATTATTTGTGTTTGCAATGAAGCTGGTGAAGGAGGAGAGCTCCAAATATAAACCCCAGTCTATCCATTCACATGTAGACGGTCATTAAACTGTCAGAGAATCTGTGGGGGTTTATGGCCTCCCACCCTTCTGCATTTCAACATATGTGGAGACAGAGAGACAGAAAGATCAAAGCTCCAAAACTGCAGCTTATTATTTCATCATAATAGCTTCATCTCTGCCTCCATCAGTCTATTCATCTCTATCGTTTTCTGTCTTTTAAAAAGACAGTCTTTGAAAAGAAATGAATGATTCATGCCTAGAAGAAATATATAAAGCAAAGCTCATGGCCTTGGCCTGGACTGACACATTTCTGGGAATTTGTTCAACAAATCTGCAGTAATTTAGAACAGGTTCGATTCCATTTAGAAGATAAAATCACGCGCGCACACACACACACACACACACACAGAAGAAAAAAGAAGTACATTTTAGCATCGCAACAGCACCGCAGAACATTGAACAAACACTGAGGAGTTGTAGTGCAGATGAGGGGGCAGAGCGGGTATGTTATGCATTAGTACACCAGAGTAAGTGATCTGTTGAGAGGGGACTCACATTCAGCGGGGAGAAAATAACAAGACAGTGAAAGCGACAGGGGTCGAGAAAGATGGAAAGAGAGAAAATAGTGTCTCCTCTGAGATTACCGTGAGAAGAGGTCAGGAAAGACAGATTCCCTTCCTCAGAGAGACCAGAAACAAAGAACTAAAGCACTTGTACGCACAACTTCACGCGCACACTGTGGGATTTTCTCAACAAGAGAATCGAATGCTTCAAACCTGAAGCTCACAAAATACAGCACGAAATCCAGGAGATAAAGACAGAGCGAAAATGACGGAAACAGATTCAAGAAAAAAGGGTTTCACCAAAGGAAGAAGTGCCACTTTCAGCATTGATGGATTCAGTTTCACTATTGGTAAGAAACGTATTTGTTTAAAGATGGGTGTTGTATTGGTTGCAAATGTTATTGTGGCTTTAGATAATTGGACTCAGCAATCTAGAATAATTGATTCTGGGTAACAGGGATCATTTCTGACTCATTTGTTACAGTTCATCTGTTTATATCTGAGTGTCTGATTTTTAACTCCACAGCACCATAGCAACCAGAGAAAAAAGCTCCTGACCACTAGACTACACACAACCAAAGTTTTTATCTTTTTAATTTAAAAAGTACAGGAGACAGAATTTAATTTAATTTAGTTTCTATTATGCTATCATGAACTTCAAAGTCATTGGGAGAAAAAGATGTAAACAATAGTTAACAAGTGTTGATATACAGTAAGAAAGCTGAGCTATAAAATATAGATAGCATATACTGCATATATTTATCAAAAACATTGTTCTTAGGTTGTTAGTGTAACGTTTTAAAAATGTTACATAATTAAAAATATTTGAATGACGTTCTTATAACCAAGGAATATCGTTAATACAATGTCTAAAGCCTGGATGGTTTGAGCGTCCCTAGAACATCAAAAATAATAATTTTAACAAATGTTAGGGAGACGTTCTTACAACCTATAATTGTTAGCAGTTTCATGTTGCTGTCACTCTGAATTATTCACAGTAATGACCAGCAGTACATTATTCCACATTTAGACACACTGTCCTGTTTATCAAAGGTGTTTCTGAGAAGTGTGCAGCCATGTGGGAGGACACCAGTCAGAGAGAATCAAACATCAGAGA
The DNA here is from genome assembly GCA_036877625.1 of Ambastaia sidthimunki. Taxonomy (NCBI): domain Eukaryota; kingdom Metazoa; phylum Chordata; class Actinopteri; order Cypriniformes; family Botiidae; genus Ambastaia; species Ambastaia sidthimunki. Next base: position 111,017 of record JAZGTK010000169.1, read on the forward strand.
TGTTATGATGGAAACATCAGAGGTGTTACAGTTTCTCATACTTTAAAAGCAAAAAATTGCTTTTCTTGTTATTTGTTTTAGTAGCTCATTTATCTACACAACGTTTTCTTAATGAGAAAACAACAGAGCAGGACAAACTCACCAGTGGGTTCTGTTACAAGAAAGCAGCAGGGAGCCTCATATTCACATCATCATAACACCCCGTGGCATTTTCAAACATCTGCCTGTCGTCATGGTTACACAGCCCAGCGATCAATTGCTCAGTGTGCTTTGAGCTCATTGCGTGTGACGTGTTGTCAATCAGGTCCAGTGGAGCGCGACGAGGAGCCGCTGTTGGTTTAATGCTGATTGGCTAGAGCTACATGACAACTTCCTCCTCGCATCCGCGAATCACTTTGGAGGCTTTTAATGGGTCTGAGTGTTGAGAGAGTGTGTGTGTCTCTGTGTATGTAGGTGTCAATACAAAATCTCATGACACATGGGAAGGTTATGCTATTGTCGGTTTGTATTACAGATTATGTTCACATTAAGCATTTACAGTGTAAAAGCCTTTTCTGCGAACACGTTGTCTGCCTTTCTGTGTGGTTTTAAGTGACTCAGTGCACTAACTACAGTTCTCTAGACCCCTGCTGACCAACATCCATTAAAACACTAATGAGGTAACAGCTGCTGCAGTCATGTTACAGCACTATTCTACACATTCAGTGAATAAGTTCATTATTTTTACATCATGCATTAAAAATAGCTGCAAAAAAGCTTCTTTCTGCTTCATACATTTGATTTACTTTTGAAAGCTTTCTCCGAGACTTGTGTTGTTTTTTAAATGGCCCACGCACATATTTTGCCATTATATTGATGTCTTATTACACTCTCTCTTTCTCTCTCTCTTTCTTCTGTAGTGGCTAATGAGGATGGTGAAACTAACAACAGGCCACTGGCACGATTTGCACGTAAGTGTTGTTTTGTTTGATAAACATTTTTGATAACGTTGTTTGTCCAAATCCCACAACTTGTTTTCATATTAATGAGTGAAAGCTTGGAATTACGTGTGGAAAGAATTCATTTGCATCTCTTCACATTTTCATACTACAGTTTCATACTATAAGATCATGAGGCTTGATTCTGTCTTACATCTACAAAGATCCAATCAGGTGGCAAGAACTATTTTTACGGATGTAGTGCTTTACAGAAAGTCTCCACTAGATGGAAGCACCAGCCCTTATATACAATATTAACACTCGTTTTATCAAAGACACTTTGTACAAGTCAGAGGTCAGAGGTGTCACACCAGATGCATCTACATACTGAGATCATTTGTTTAGTTAGTAAAAATAATGGTGTGCATAGTATTGGATAAACAACCATGTCAAGATGACTGTCTACAAAGGCTTATAATGACATTGATTGTCGATTATTTGGCATTTTGAATTAATATACTGCATAAATACTGATAAAAGCACAATGACATATTTTATAATTTACAACCAAAGTTTGTTTAAATTCGATTCAATGAAAGCATGTAAATCCAAAGTTAAATGAAAATTACAATTACCGTCTTTATTTTATTTGCAAATTTTATAAACTGTGATCTTGTTTTTTAATGTAAACGTGTTTGTGACGCAATAAAATTTGATCAGGGTCTCCTCATAAGTTGCAGGATGACGCCACGCGTAAATCACCATATTTATGACGTCATTCCGTCTTATTTACGTACGTTTCGACACGCAGGTACAGGATTGATATGAAACATATAAAACAAGCGGATTATTGACAGTCATTGTAAGTATTTCCGCATATTATGGTTATTAAAATCTTTATTGTGTAAATCACTTAAAATATTTAAACTAAAAGAAAAAACTAAACTTACATTGATTACCTAGCTAACAGTGAACCCTTCAAAACGTTGGCTAACATTCTCTAAAGGTTCTGTCAAAGTTACCAAAACGCATTCTTGCAGTAATGTTAAAATAACTTTTTTAACATTATATATTACCCATACAAAACGTTACATTTAAGTAGTTAGTGAAACGTTTAAAAAACGTTACAAAAATAAACAATGTTTGAATAACATTCTTTAAACTAAGCAATAACGTAAATAACGTTTTGAACGTTACTAGAACGTTACAAAAATAAAGAAAACAGGAACTCCTGTTTCCCCTAAAATAACATTGTTTTTGTTACTTAATGGAAACGTTCTTACAACCTAAAATTGTGATCTTGGTAGTTGGGTGAAAGGTTTAGATCATCTGTTCCTGTATTATTGATAAAGTATTTCTTTAATTGTGATTTTAGTCAAATGAAATGTAATTTCCAGGCTCAAAGTCTCAAAGTGCGTTATGGACCACGCGCACAGCCGGGACAGGAAAAAACGAAAAGGTCAAAGTTCAGAGGGATATTCCAGATGATCCACGTCGGATAGAAGAGATCCTGGCAGATGAGCTTCCCTTAGACGGTCCAGACACAACAGAGAAAACTGCTGTCAGGTTAACTTCATTTCTCTGTTTGTGCTTGAATCCTGTCCCAGCTTGGACTGATCTAGGAACAGCACTCAAAGCAACATTTTATTTTCTCAGTGTTTACTCACAGCTCAGGATCTGAATGGAGTTCTCTGTTATGTCTCGTTTAGTTAAGAAATGTCTGTCCAATGTTTTACCTAAAGTTAAAATAAAATCAGTAATTGTTGACATACAGTGAGACTGTAACATTGTTGATAGCGTAGATCAGATGATTTGGTTTTGGAGGAATTTGATGAGAAAGTAGTTCATATTGAAACATCTTTTAAATGCAGGTTTGTGGTCAAATCTGAGAGCACAGTTTGAACCATTGTTGAGATCTCTAGGAGATACATTTGAGATACCAGTATGGTTTTTGTTGTTCAGGAAAGACATCTTTTAAGCAGGAGATTCAAGCAAAAGTTTCCATTTAATTCACTGCAGTCCAGGAGAAACAATTGGGATATTAACAGAATCTCATTTGAGGTTTTTCCTCCCTGCTGGCATAAACGCTGTGTCTGGAAAATGTTATCAGAGCGGAAGCTCTAAACTTCTTTATAGGTTTAATTTACAACATTGTGTGTAAACACTTTCTATAACTCTGTGTTCTTTCTGCAAAGAATGTTTTTCACAAGGCTTTTGGAAACAAGTGTGTTGTTTTTGGTCTATTGATTTTTACAACATAGAGAAGATTGAGGTCAAATGGGGTCAAGGAGATGTGTTATCATATTGACTTAACGTTCTTCTGTATTCTAAAGTTTCATAATGCAGATGATGATGGTGACATCATAATCATTTTGTGAGCAGGATGTTGTGACATCAGTCAATAGCAACAAGTTACTGTCATACTGTATAATGAACGTGTGCATCTCACAGAGTCACATTGATTGAGTCACGTGAGTTAAAATTGATTTATTTAGTTTGTTCTGACCTACTGGCTGCCATTAACCCACAAACACTGGTGAACACATACAAAAATATCAGTTAAGTTTAAAGTGTCAGTTAACAGGCATGTTGTGGTCTTCCTGAAAAACTAGTACAATGAGGAAGAGTTTGTTGGCTTTATAAAAGAATAGGTACAAAATCAGCCTCAGGTTCAGACTGAGGTTCAGACTGACGTATATATCATAAGTTTGTTTTTTTTTCAACTGGAACGTTTTAAAAATGGTTGGTTGGTCTGAGAGTCAAGTGTATGTGTTTGATCTCTGTTCAGTATCCGACATGCTGTAGAGCAGGGATCTCCAATCCATGTTCCTGGAGGTCCACAGAAGTGCAGAGTTTAGCTCCAGCTTTCTCCAGCACACCTGCCTGGATCTTTCTAGAAGTCCCAAAGACCTTGATTAGCTGCTTCAGGTGTGATTCAGGTTTGGAGCTAAACTCTGCTGGTCTGTGGACTTTATTAGAAATCTCTGCTGTGGAGTCCCTGGCGTTCATTTCTTACTGCTTTGAATGATCAGCTGTGACCTTCTCCTGACCCGTGAAATGAAAGTGTTTACGCTGATTCCACAGAAGCTGCCGTGCGAGGCTGCCGTGCGAGGCTGCCGTGCGAGGCTGCCGTGCGAGGCTGCCGTGCGAGGCTGCCGTGCGAGGCTGCCGTGCGAGGCTGTGCATCTTCTGCATTAGTTGACTTGATTGAAGACACTCTTGAGTTCAGCAGAGCAGATCCAGAGAGCAGCAATAGTTCTCCTGCCTCTTCATCGAGCCACTGAACATTAATATGACCGATATCAAAAATTCTGCTTCCTTTAGCATCAAAGAACCTCAACATGAGTTTTAAATGAGGGTTCATGTGGATTCCAATATAATTCACAACTGAAAGCAAACCAGTGTGTCTTAGCAGAAATTACATTTTTAGCATTAGTGAAGTGATGTGCTGGCCAAGTGTGGTAGAAATTTGACAAACACATTGGAGTAGTGAACACACACACTGCAAGCGTGAGCACAAATATGGAGCAGTTAGGGGCCTGACCAGCTAGGGTTACTAGTCTGACTCTTAGCAAGAGCAAGACAATCAAAACGTAAAAGTAAAGCAAACACTTTCTAAGTCTTTACCTAGTTAATGTGGTAAACAGCTGTTCCTTGTATTCTAGTTAGACTTTGATGACCCAAACATACTGTGATTTTAAACTAAAGAAATGTGACGGGTGTCTTGAGAGGGCGAGAGGTGTGAGGATGCAGCTGAACTCGGGTTTAGACAGAGTAATCGAACCACATCAAAAAGTTTAAAACCACGCAGTGATCCGACTGCTTCAGTTTGTCAACTGTGACAGAAACGCAGAGAGCTGGTTTTGTATTCTGTACAGAGTGAAAAACTCATCTTTCATTTCTGCTGCAGTCAGAGATGACTGTTTGAATATTTTGGTTAGTAGGAAGATCAGTGTGAATGTTAGAAGAAGGTTCTTTGCCTTTCAAAAGCAAAGAAATCCAGCTAACAGGGAACATTCTCACAATGTTGAATAACGTTCTCCTAAAGTTATCAAAAATGTTCTTGAAGTAACATTAGTAGAACTTATTTAATGTTATGTATCATCAAAAATGTTGTTCCTAAGTTGTCAGTAGAACGTTTGAAAATGTTAGACTAAATGTATTTTTTAATGTGGTGTTCTTATAACCAAGCAATGATGTTAATAAAACATCTGAAAAGCTGGATATTTTAAGCGTTTCTGGAACATTCAAAATCAATGTTTTTGTTACTTAATGAAAACATTAGGTTGTACCCTAAAATTGTTGGCTGGGACTTTTTAAATTGTATTGTTGGGATTTTGTGTCAAATATTTGTCAAATATTTATTAGGGAGAGAGAAGAAATTGAGTAATTGTATCAGTAAATGTTGCAGGATGGAGTTGAACCTCCATCACCCACATGAGCACCATAGCTCAAAACCACTGCACCACAGCCCCAACTCTAAATGCCTCTCTGGTATACCCTTGCCTACTTTAACAGATATTTCTCTGTTTATCACAGTATTTATTTGTTGTTAGTAACTGAGAGGCCTTTAATAGTTTATAACTTTGCAGTGGGCAGGTGTTTGTGTTTAGTTTTGAGTCTGTGACTCAGATGTGACTGAAATTTTTTCAGTTTTTCTTTATATTTCGAGAGCGGTTGTGTTCTGTAATTGAGTGGGTGTGTTAAAAGAAAGTGTGTGTGAGGATATTGTGTGTCTCTTTTCTGGCTTTTGTTTGTTTGCTTTCATTCACTCTTGATGGAAAACTGCCTCTTCAGATCTTTAATGCTTCATCAGAGGAGACCAGAAATAATTTACAAATGTTCTTTCACTATTTATATTCACTTTAATTTCTATACCGTAGAGTTTTTCTCAGTGTCTGATGTTTTTAGAGCTTTACAGAGAAATATTTCAGTGCAGTTTTAAAGGCAGATCTTTTCCAGAAACGTTTGTTATGCTAGTTGACAGTTTCTTCATGTCCTGATAGAATCTTTTGTAGAAGGTGTAAGACTCTATAATGTTCATCCAATGATTGCATTCGGTCCGAATGCAGCGATAGGATATTTTACTGCTTTTACTTGCCTGTCAGACTATGTATTTGCATAAACTATGTATTTGCATATCTGCATGCACTATTGTAGATAGACATGTATATCAAACTGTCACATTAAAATGTAAATTAAAACAATGTATGTTCGTATTAACGTATAACACGTTTGCATTGGTTTCCTATGTGATTTGTAATGGAATGAGAGAGTACAATGAAAGAGTAGGAAAGGCCAGCATGTCTGTAATATGTTTGCTGCTTTAATAACTCATGGCACTAAGAGGCATCTAATAACCCTCATATTAAACATTCATTTGCACCCCAGCTGAGAAATAGTTATTAAAGTGATTGTTATTAACATGTTTTTCTCCCCAGTGATGTCATGATGTTGTGATGTCAACAGTGGAAACTCAGTTAACACGCGTGTGCTCATTAGCGGCATCGTTAACATGAATTTCTTTGGTTTATTGTGTCTGTCTGTGTCTGAGGGTTAATTCATAACAGGCACAATGTTCAGACACATTAGTGAGAGACTGGCTGACTGCTCTTGAGATTATTTCATTAATTATTTCATCTAATTAAGTGACAATTAAGTAGCATATTGTTTTTGAGTCATATATTCTTTTGGCTCATTCCGATGATGTCACTTTGAGAAGGTCCCTCCCTCCTAATTCATAAACTTGCATCAGACTAGCAGTTGAAAGCAAGTAGCAAATCTTGGTTTGTGTGTTTTTGGTTGCCATGTTATAAGCCTTCAAGCGCTGATCTGAGACCCTGAAGACAATTGAATATTTAGATATCGAATATTATATCTCCACTGGTAGAGCTTGATGCTGGCAACTCCAAAGTCATGGGTTTGAATCCCAGGTAACACACTGCTAATAATTATTTTTACATATGAAGCTCACAGATATGAAAACTCAGGCATTGATATTCCTGTCCTGTTTTCTTAAGAACTAAACATTTAACCACTGAAAGACAACGTGTATTTTTTCAATTATATAAATGAAAATATATATTAACTGACCTGACCTGATCTATTGACCCCTGACCCTGAAACCCTGACCTTTCATGACATCATTAAACCTGTTCTTACTGTAAATATGTGTGTGTTTGTTTACTTAACCATGTAGTGGGGACAAATTTGTACCAAAAAGTCAGCTAAATCTGAGCAGAACGTTTTGGGGACATATATAGTAAAGTTTTTTGTAAATTGTAAAAATGCATGTTTTTTGTTAGGCTTGGAGTGTGGGTTAGAGTTAGGGTTATATTGTTCATAACTGGCTGTATATAAAAACAATAGAAGTCTGAGGAATGTTCCCATTTAGATAGATAAGTTAACTGTGTGTGTGTGTGTGTGTTGGGGGGGTCGGGGGCTGTTTATTGATTGAGCAGATGGATAGTGATCAATAGCACATTGGCTGTAGTTATCAATTATCTTCTGACACTGGTTGACCTTGCCCACCATATTTAACACCTGAATTGGGCAAATCAGAATTCAAAAACCAGTATTTCAGAATGTCAGAGTGATTATGATACAAACAGTCCACACGAGTGAATCACTCTGAATGGCATTTGACTCTCATAAGTCTCTTTTAACAATAGGGCTTTGCAGAGCGATTTTTTGACAAGCAATTTGTAACATATATAGACGAGATGTTCATAATATAATGCTGATAAAAATCACACAGTTCTTAATATTGGTTAGCAGAGCCGTGTGGTGATGTTACATCCTCATTAAAGCAGCTTGTTCAAATGGCTTCAGAAGATTGAAAAAGTAATTGCCCACCATTCTTTAGTTAGACAGATAAACACTTTAAATGAAGTTCAGAACAACTGATACAGCTCATCTTAATGAGTCATTCATCTGTGTGTGTGTGTGTTTGTGTGTTTGGTTGTGTGTGTGTTTGCTCGCATAGGGAAACTATTGGGAAAATGCCAGAAACTTCCCATCATTCACTGGATCTCAGAACTCATCTGAGACTCCATAACAGTCCATAACAGTGTCTCCAACAAAATCAGCCCAAGGGGAACATAAATGCTTATGCTCTCTCTCTCTCTCTCTCTCTCTCTCTCTCTCTCTCTCTCTCTCTCTCTGCCTGTCTGTCTGTCTGTCTGTCTGTGTCTCTGTCTGTCTTCAATATTGTGCGTTCTGTGTGTGTGTTTATGTGTAGTTTTGTTGAGTGGCACACAGTCAAGAAAAATTGAAACTATACATTGTAAACATCAAGCTAATCTGCAGAACAATGCACGTAAACTACAAGTGTGTTTAAATGCGACTTGTTGTTATTCAAGCAGCCTGAGAACTTGTAAACACAACTTTGTTACCCAGCGAACCATAAAACCACTAGTGTGTCCTCAGCCAATCAGATTTCGAGAAAGCGTTTGGCATCAGAACTGAGCTTCAGAAGCTGATCCGTCTCTCCCTCAGCTGGGTTTTCAAATTTGAGTGAGTTTAGCATCTGAGACAGAAACATTTGAACCTCCCTTCTGTGAGACCTTTCCTGTGTCAACAGGGCTGCTGCGAGTGACCTGTGACATTTGAGATGCGTTTACCTTTGACTGTGATGTCTGCTGGATTCTCTTTCACTCTAAACAGAGTTTCAAAGCTGTTTAAAGAGGTCATGAACTTTTGTCGGTTAAGAGGTCATTATATTGTAAAAATATACTGTGCGTTTCAAAACTTTTTGCGATTTTGCCACAGCTTCGCAAACACAATATGTATCTGACGTGTAAGTAACAGTGTCCATTCTAGTGCCTGATCTGAGATCATTTATGTCATCATATGGACTGTGGGACTGAATGCTCACACCAGATTGGCTAAGCGTGTGTGTGCTGCAGTTAAAACACACACTCTCCAAGAAACTTCATTAAAAAAAACGATCAGAAATCCAAGACAAGCAAAATATGGGATAACTATAAATGCTTATTCAAGTCTTATCAAGCATAAAGCCAGCGTTTTTCTCATTTCAGGGTAATTTGGCGTAAAATTGCGTTGTTGGCAGCGAGCTCAGCTTTCTCGCTGGAGCTAACGGTTCCTCTGTCTTCTGGATATTAATTATGTGATTCACATGTGATTTTTGTTTTTTATTATGTGCAGAGAATAGCAGAACGTTTAGACAGATATTTTGCATACCTTTTAAAACAGTTTTAAGTTCTTGAAACATTGCAGATTGTGTTGTGACGTTGTATGTGGAAGTGACCATTGTTGCCTGGACACACGTTGTTAACGTTAACAATCACATTAAAATACAACAACCCCAGGCATTTAAGCTTTTCTGCAGTCATTATTTCTTTTGTAATGTTTGCTATATAGTTTAACTTATTAATTTGGTGTAGCATCTTCTAAATGGTTTATTCATTCAGTGTAGCGTCAACAAACCTCTCCACCTTGCGATGCATTGTGGGTAATATTGGCTGTTAGAGTGTTTGTAGATCTACACGATCCAGCCATCTCCATCACACACACACACACACACACACACACACACACACACACACACACACACACACACACACACACAGAGTATCTTCATAGATGAAAGCAGGAATGTCTTTGAAACTTTGGCCTGGTTTTTTCTCCAGCGTCCTGCAGGTAATTGAAAAGCCTCTGGAAGTGAGTTATCACTGTAAACAACAGGAGAGGAGAGACTGGAGGTGATGAACTACAGGCAGAAGATGCAGGGAAGAGAGATAAACAGCCATTAGGTTTGTTTATACAGGGATTGTTTGCTTTTGGGGACACAAAGTAATTTCATTATTCACAGGTTGCCAATTTTACTGCCAACTAGATGTCTGTGTTTTTGTCTTTCACCCAGAAGAATGTCTAGTGCGTAATTGTTTTTGACAAACACAAAGGTTGTGTGATGTAATTTCTATCCAAATCTTTGAATGGTATACAAATAGCAAATTTGTGCTAATGTAAAACATGCTAGCCACTGTAGCCAGTAAGTGTAACTCTTCTCATAAGAACGTGCTTTAAAACACAGGCAACTTTTGAAGCCGTTTTCTTTGTGTTTGGGTCTCGACTCTGGGTCGCTCGCTCTCGTAACATTCACCAATCAGACCTCAGGGTACCACCCAAAATGCCATCATAACCAATCAGAAAAAACAGAACCGTACGATAATCGTTTTGCTGATCGATCATGGCTGTCACATCCGGGTGCTTGAGGTGTTCCTGTATCTCAGCTGGTGGAGTTCTGCATTAGCAGCGTAAAGGTTGTGGGTTCGATTCCCAGGAAACAAAAGTACTGACAATATGTGTAACCTGAATATACAGTAAGTTGTTTTGAATGTACTCGGCTACTCCTGCCGTCCCTGATGTATCCACTTCACTACTGTGTTTTATATTACAGTAAGATATTTGCTTAGCACTGTATTTGAATATCTGAAATGCTGTTCAGAATATTTTACTGCTGATTTCAAACTGCAAAACTGAGACGCAGAATGTTTTAAAGCTGCTGCTGTGTCTTCTGGTGAAAACAGCTGCTTCAGAACGTGTCCCTGGAGACAAACTTCTCCAGATTGAGGAATTAGATCTGTGCTTTAGATGCGGGCTGGACAACACAGCTCTCAGCCTTATTGGATTTTGGTTCAGGAAACTTCCTGTTCCATTATATAATGACCCCATTGTGTGAGCAGATGGAAAACTACAACAGGAGCAGAAACAAAAAGCGGGACAAACTAAATCAAGTCTGGCCTGCGTGTTGAGTCTTTCTGCTCTAGAAAATAAAGAGAGGCCAGATTAAGGTGACAAAGGAACCACACTGAGGTATTTCCTCTCTGGTGGGGTTTAGTAAACTTGTATTCAGCTGAATTCTTTAATTACAATACAACAATATAATCTAGAGAATGAAGTTGTTTCAGATGTATTTTTTTATAGCTCATGTTGTGCAGAAATGTTGGAGTTTGGAGTTGTGCTGGTTCTGAGTGTCAGTTTTGTCTCAGATGTTTCTCCTGAGTTCTAGAGAGGTGACTTTGATTAAATGTTAGTTCTGGATCACCAGAGTTACCAGCAATGATCTGGATGTAGTGTTAGTTGTGTTCATTGAGAAACTTGAAGGAGAAGTATTCAGGATAGGAATTAGTTTTGGAAGCTCAACCAAACTTGACAGCTGGGAATCAGGCCGCGGTCAGTGAAGTGCTTGCTGCTCCTGGCTGGAAAAAGGCTGATGTTGGCACTCATCTTAATTTATAGACCTTGGAGTCGGTCCTGGCTGGTATGAATCAGGCAGTGGTCAGTGGCTGTCTCTCGCTCTGGTTGCTATAGACTGTTTTTGGAGGTTGTCACTCAGCAGTGCATGGAGACATTTTCTCCACAATTACACCTTGTGGAGTTTTTGGTTTCTTGCCACAGTTCCCTTCGGCTTGTTTTCTGGCTCTATAGCTGTATATTTGAAGTCATAACTTTGTAACTTAATAAGGATCTTGTGGAATTAAGGCACTAGTGCAGTAAGCTGTTTTGAAACAGTGTGTGCTGTAAATAAACTGACCTGACTTTATTTGGCTAAAGCTGAGAGCAATACAAGTTTGAGGGGAAAAATCCATTTCTGTCCAACATCCAATCACAAAACATCACTAACATAACATTGACTGGACTGTGATGATAACTGTTGTCTCTTAATAATGTTACGTGATTACTTTCTAATGTTATTTTCCAGAAACTTCTTGTGAATTTGAGCTGCAGATGTTTTTTAAGACACTTAAGACAGAGTGTGTTAATCTTGTAGCCGGTTGCTTAAGCACATACGTCATTACACTAGACATAAATCAAGTTCCTGCAAGATGTTATTGAATTTAAATAATCATTAATGTCATTTCATGGTTTAAAAATATCAGATCTGTGTGAGATCTGAGTCATCAAAGCTATAAACTTTTATTGTGATTGTTGGCACACAGTTGCACTTTTTTAAGCTTATTCTGGCCAAGAAGAGACCTGAAATTGACTGTATTCTGAATTTATGTGTGTCCACTGTAATAAGTGCAGATAAATTAACAAATGCTAACAGATGCAGGTTAAACTATCTTAATGTTAGTTAGTCATAGATAGTCTTTGCATTTGTTATGTGCAATCAGACAAAGGGGATGTTGGTAGTCTGTGGGTGTGTCTCTGAGGTGGAAACAAAACCCCACCCACCTAAACTAAACTCCGCCCACATCAAACTAAACCCCGCCTATCCAAACCCACCTCAGTATTTGTTCTGCAGAATTCAGGAAGTCCAGAGGGAACAGAGTCACCAGTTTTATGATTGACAACTCAAACCTGTTTATCATCTGTGAATACTGACAAGGAAGATTGAACAGTTAATGGGGCATTTGGTAAACAATGGAATAAGAAAATAGAGAGCTACAGTTCTGAATGAATGAGTGTGTGTGAGTGTGTGTGAGTGTGTGTGTGAGTGTGTGTGAGTGTGTGTGAGTGTGTGTGTGAGTGTGTGTGAGTGTGTGTGTG
>JAZGTK010000170.1:0-81305 GCA_036877625.1 Ambastaia sidthimunki
GGGACCTGACACATGCATAACTATTATATTAAAAAAAAAAAAACCTTTACCCTCTCTCCTCACAGGCACCACATCTAGCATTGCAATATTGTACTTCTGGTAAAACTGTATCTATGTATGGCTAATGTTTATTGTTGTTTTTGATTTTTCGCTTCTATGTTCTCCTCACATTGTAAGTCACTTTGGATAAAAGTGTCACAAATGACTAGATATATATTTATTATTTAAAACGTAAGCACCAACTTAATCTAATGGCAATGCGTTTTTTCTTTCACATTCATCTGATGAGGGAGCATGTGTTTGTCAGAGTTTTCAACAATTAACAGCATCATGAAAAACAATAAAAGATTCTTATGAGCTGATTCTTTGTAATGAATTATTCATGCACTCAAAAATTAGTCTGAATCTGTTTAACAACTGATTTACTTGCTAAAGCACAAATGATTTATCACTTATGTAGGCAAATATTCAAAGACGTGGTGGTGCAGGACACATACCTGATCCTGGAAAGCGTTGGCCTGCTCCTCAAACCCTGTAGCTTTAAAATAATTGACCACATCTGCTACGGCCCAGTGGGCTGGATCTGACAGCTGCCCATTCTCCACAGAACTGTCACAAAGTGAAAGATGTGTAATTGATGCATAAATACGATTTAATTAAATCTTTCCACCACTCATTCTAAAAACCTATTAGCTGTCACTTTTTGTGCTGCTGTAAGTAGTTTTTATAAAAGAGCCTGCATACAATTATCTTATTACCTAACAGATATCATTGAAATATGCATTATAAGAAATCACACCTGTTTCTGTGACAGCACAAAAGACACACAAAATGGCAAATGTATATTGCATACCTGTACCTACAACAATGTCAACCAGGCCTTCCATGATGCTATTCTGTTCAATTTTACTCTATTTACACATTTTCAAATTTGGACAAATTTAAACATAAAAAAAAATCAGAACAACATGCTTCAAGCATCTTGTATCTGTAACTGTATTCAGAAAGAGATGAATGTGGTAGATGGCTGTGCATGTTCACTGAGGTTCATCTTTAACATACAGTGTTAAAGTGCTCACTGTACTTTTACACGTACCCTTTGGTGTCCACTGAACCATTTTCCTTGGTTTCCATAACTGCTGAATAGACAAATTAAACATGAGCATTTGTTACAGCAAGACACATCAATAGTTTTACAATGGATTCACAATTATAAGGTCAAATAATAATGTGAGAGAGATTTTTGAATCATCAATAAGCAAACTGTGAATGCTTTGTTGAGGTGGTCTTTACATTGATATAAACAGTACTTGATATTTTCTATTACTGTGACCAGATGTTAATATACTGATCTACAGCTTACTTGCTTGTCAGAGAGGTGAGACTCTATTTCATTAGATGTGTTTGGCTGTATCCTCATGGCCTGATCATTGTCTTTCCAGTATGTGCATTACTCCCCAGCTGTGCAAAGCTGACACATTTTTCATAAACTTTCCGAACAGATCTTCAGGCAGTCTGAGAACCAATTCTGAAAAATAATCACAAAACAACACCTGACAGTTGTTATCCCAAGCTCGATTACGATACTGTAAGTATTTAATAATAATTCATTTTAATAATTAGACATTACTTATTTTTCTTCAGGAACTATTCCTTTATTGTAATCTTTACATAGCTAAATACAATAGAAAGTGCAGACCACAGAAGAGTGTTTAAACGCATTGTCTTATGAAACGATTTTATACACTGTAAGGCAACGTGAGTTTTATTATACAAAGCAACACTGATCACTATTTGTAATGTAAACAGCGCAAATACGGATTTTGGTTTACAAACACTGGAAAACGGTGTCATTGTAAAACACGTGAGAAAATAGACAGTTTATAACAGTTATAAGTTATAAGAAAACTTAAAAACAAGGTTTCCCGTCACATCTTAACTGGTTTAAATGTTTTAGTATCCACGAAAAGAAACATGAAAAACAGCCATCCGTTTAAAATACAAAAGATCATTTTATTTATAAAGAACCCGATTATTTATTGCAATTAAATTATTTTTATTGTAAATGTGAGTTTTATTAATGAAAAAATATTGTTTAGTTATATCGAAAACAAATGCATGTAAGTGTAGGAATACAACTGAATCTGTTACCCGACAGGGGAAAACATATATTTATCATCAAAGCACATATGAAAGTGCTTTAATGATTAATTTAAAAAGTCTGATGATTAATAAAACACATATCATAAACTCATTAGCCAGCTAGCTTCCATTAAGCCAACACTTATGACATTTTCGCCTTTAAAAAAGGCAACTCTAATAACAAAAAATAATAAACAAAAATAGTCGTGGCTTATGTCTTACCAATTCTACGTATGCCTTATGTGGGTGTGCTGAATGTTTTGATTCCTGATCACTGGAACAATATTACGCTTTATTTCCACCACAATCCGACAAATGCAGCCACGAGGAATTATGGGTAATGTAGTTCAATGACGGGAAATGTAGTTTACAATCATGGGCGATGTTTTGGAAATACTAGAAATACTTCAGCCGTCATAGTCGAAATGTAAATGCACCTTCAGGTGACATTATTAATTACGCGAATACATTATACATCCATATTAGAGAACAGGGGGTTAATTTTTAAGCCTGGTACAAATTTGATTAAAAAAATACAACTTATGAGGAAGAGGTCTGACAGACTGGTTTTCTGCACCAAAGCACGCAAACTTTCTCCGAGTCTAAATGTACTTAATGCACAAATTCTGTGTAAAATATACGTTGGACGAGCATTCAAATATTCGTTTATGAATCTAACCAGCTGGGAAAGTCTACGGGTGTTTGTCCATACAGTTTAAAAACATACATTAGGTCGTGAAGTGACAGCAGCCTAATATTGCTGCTGCTATGCTTTTAATATAAATCAAACAACAATTCAGTTTAGCTTCAGTTATTACCACAGGATTTTGTGAGACTACAGGCGTGCTCTCCGATAAGAACATTTTGGTGCATTCTGAAAGTAAAATTAGGTTACTAGATCTATAAATAATATTGTGTTTTTTAAACAGCTTGTAGTAATTTAATGATTAATACAAATGTAATTACTGTACAATCATTGGTCTATGAAAACAAATAACAAAAAAAAGATGCAAAATATTTTTTAGTGCTGGAGACACATCCCTTCAGATGAAATCAGAATTAGTAACATTTTAATGAGTTGTACACTATACAGTACAGAGTATTGCAATTATAATTATCAAATAAGATCTTAAAACAGTTAAGAATGTTGTTATGTCCTGCTGGTCGTGGTACTGTATGTACTTTGCTTTAATATATATGAAACAGAACTAGAAAAGTTACAGTAGCACCCTAAAGTCAAATAAAATGTTTTTTATTGCATAAATTAATCAAAATAGAAAAAGTATAACAAAATCTAAAATGTCAGACATATATGTAATAACATTACTAAACAAAAGAAGAGAACAAACATTTTTAATGCAAACAACTAAACTTGTATACAGCTTGCCAAACTTGCCCAATCTCTCAAAACTTTGAAGGACCAAAACAAAACAAAAGAATCATTTAAACTTTCATAAGCGCCATTACAAGCGCCCTAAAACTCCAAGAACTCTTTTGGACATCGTTCTGTGATGGATACCCTGATATTTTCCTCTTCATAGTCATCAAAGTTACTGGTATCTCCAGGACCTCGACACTTTGGAATAATTGGGGCATCAACCTGTAAAACCACAAACAAATAAACCAGTGTTGTAACATTATCTGAATGCAAAAACACAACTAAATAAACAATTCAATCCTTAAAGTATGGACAGTGTGTTACAGAACAAGAGATCCAACCTTCTTCTCATAGATTGCAATCCAATCTATTGAAGCAAACCATCTGTGGTTTTTAATGTCATTGACTCCATTCTTCAGATTACCAAAGCGTTTTGTGAGATCCACCTGCAGAAGGTTGCGTAGAAGGTCCTTAAGGTCTGAGCTGAAATGGGACGGGAATCGTACCTGCGGAGATGAACAGATTCACATGTCTAAGGTGTTGTGCACCATTGACCAATTAAATAATGTAAACTTAGCAAACACAACGTTTCTCTAACATTAGTGTATCATTCCTTTTTGAATTCCTTTTTTTAACAAACATATATTTCACCAGACCAATGCTAGAAGGTTAAAGGGA
Organism: Ambastaia sidthimunki; assembly: GCA_036877625.1. Lineage (NCBI taxonomy): Eukaryota > Metazoa > Chordata > Actinopteri > Cypriniformes > Botiidae > Ambastaia > Ambastaia sidthimunki. The sequence goes on from JAZGTK010000170.1 coordinate 4,199, forward strand.
AAACTTAAAGGAACAGTTCACCCATAAATGAAAATTCTTCCATCATTTACTCACCCTTATGTCACTTTAAAAAAATGTGTAACCAGAAATTATTATAAATGTATATTCAATACTGAGAAGTATCAATAATCAATAAAGATTCAGTATTAATACAAAGACTGTTTTACTCAATATATGCATTTTTATGCTTATTGCAACATTGCATTGTTGGCACGGCAACATTCTAAACTTAATCAATTGCTGAGCTTCCTATACACTTCACATGAAAAGTCGTTAGGTTTGTACTTCCCTTTGACTGTCAAAGATTAGAATCTGCTCCAGTCAATGTAAACGTGTTGTTAAATGTGTTGAGAGCAGTTTAAGCATGTTGTGTCCCCAGCTTTAGACGCTACAGCATGTGCTTGGATGTGTTTGCAAACAGCTGAGACAGTTCTTCTGACCTTGCCAGACACTATTTTCTCATAGATCTGAATAGGCTGATCTGCAAAGAAAGGTGGATATCCAGCAGCCATTTCATAGATCAGGACACCCAACGCCCACCAGTCAACAGCTTTATTGTAGCCCTAAAATCAGAAAGACAAAATGTTGATGTCTTGTTGAACTTCTGGAGGAGGGCTTTTCAATCTATGTTCCTGGAGATCCATAGACCTGGAGGTTTTAGCTCCGACCTACTCCAACACACTTGTCTGGATGTTTCCATTTCCATTCCTCAATGTCTAGCAGTCACAATAACTTTGATTAGCTGGTTCAGGTGTGTTTAATAGGGCTGAATCTAAACTCTGCAGGAAACTTCTGCTTTAGAGGAATGACAAGTACTGGTATGATTTCTCACCTTGCTGAGGATGATCTCTGGTGCCAGGTACTCTGGTGTACCGCACAATGTCCAGGTCCTACCTTTAACTCTTTTGGCAAAACCAAAGTCTGTCACCTAAATTACATACATATATAGGAGTAATGCACACAACTGACCAATGTCAGTAAATTATGAACTTACTGTATAGCCAGAACATAGTAACATTGTATCATACCTGAATGTATCCCTGTTGATCAATGAGCAAGTTCTCAGGTTTCAGGTCTCTGTAGATGAGGTCCAGAGTGTGAAGATACTCAAATGTGAGAACAATCTGAGCCGCATAGAAACGAGCATTTGGCTCACTGTAAGGACAACAAAAACATTTTTCTTAACGCTGAAAAAATATCTGAATGCACCAGTGCAATTATTGTTTGAAACAGCAATTTATTTAAAATTGCATTTGGTTAAAAATGAACAAACACTATCTATTAAGCAATTATGTAAGAGATTAAAACATGTTCAAAACATCTCCTTACCTTAGATCTACACAAAATCGAAACTGTAAGTTTATGATAATTATTTATTATTTGAGCTGAAGGGTCAAAATGTCATGAGATTTCACTATATCACGGTTCTTACAGCAGTTGTTAGAATTTAAACTCATCCTTCACGTTAAAGGCGGACAACCCTGCAAAAAAGCAATTATTTCCGGAAACATTTTCTGGTTGAAAGTTTCTTCACATCCTGATAACAATCACACAAGTAAAGTGGTCTAAATCTGTTTTTATAAGTATATACCTTCTGTGGAAGGCACAGGACCATAAAATGGCCATCCAATTATTGTTTTCGGTCCAAATACAATGACACAATGTTCTACTTGCCTACTTGTCAAACTATGTATACGGTGATGTGTTGGAGGGGGCGTGGCTTTGGAGAGCGGTTTGAGAGGAGGGTGGGATCTTATGCATTCAAAGGTATCTCTGAACTCTCCAAAATTGCCTTCCCTACCTTTAAGGAATTAACTTTGCAAAACACATGCAGTGTTGTGTTTTGAATAAAGATGGTGATGAAGAAAAAGTTTACGAATTTAAAAAAGACAGGTTTACCTGAACCTTCCAATTCGTCTCAGATGTGAGAACATCTCACCACCCTGGACATATTCCATGACCATGTATAAATTTGAATTATCCTGTAAAGGTAAACATGAAATATATTAACATATATCACATTTTTGCACAATATTCATGTCCTTACTTTGGTGTATTTCTGCTCCAAATCAAACTGCTCTCAAACCTTAAAAGCAAACTCCAGCTTGACAAGGAAAGGAAATGACACTGCCTGTAATATTTTCTTCTCGTTTAATGTGTGTTCTATTTGTTTTAGCTTCACCACCTGAAAAATAAGTCATATTGAAGAAAAACAAAACCAAAAGAGTCATTATTAAGAAAGTTTGTAAACAATGTAAAAAAATATACAACAACAATATTTTTACCCCAAACAAAAAACAAAACAATGTTCTGAGCGTTTAGCAGGTCATTAGCTAGGTGGTTGCTAGGGTATTGGCTTTCAGGTAATTCATAGCCAATGACAATGCATGCTTCTTCTACCTCTACATTTAGTCTCATTAGCATGCCGTATACATTATGGCACAGCGAGCTATCAGAGCTTTAACTATCATCCACCAACACCCCCAGCTCCACTTGTCTAGATGTGTTTAGATGATTATTGTTACTTATATTGCAACAGCATCACTTTTATGCTCACTGCAGCAGGTGTAGCAATATCAAGTCTTCATACTTGCTCTGCATCATCAGCAGTAGTGTAAGCAGATCTACTTCCGCCAAGACCAAACACACTGATATGCTGTCACCATTAACATGTTAAAAACCATCCTGAGAGTTATCCTGACTTTAGAATCATCTATTAGCTCAAAGTCATAAATAATATTGTTATTTATGACTTTGATATAAAATATTAAAAGCCTATATTAAATTTAAGTTACTGTATATTAAAGACCTATATGACTGAGTTCATATGATACTCACTTTTTGTTTGTCCAGGATCTTCATAGCGTAATACTTTCCTGTTTGTCTGTGTTTGACCAGCATCACTCTCCCAAAAGAGCCAGTTCCGAGAGTTTTGACTCTGTCAAAATGATCCAGATGTGATGTGCTCTGTAGCAGCACAAACTAAAGGTCAATAATTGAATCACTTATGCAGGAGCCATAGAGTTACAGTAAAGAAGCTCAATATTACCTGTGCTTGACTCTCCCATTTACTCATGAAATCTTCTTTGGCCTTTACCAAAACCTCTTTCACTGTACAGAACATGTAACAACAGAACTAACGTGAGCACAGGATGTTTCAGTGCAGATATATAGATAAATCTATGCATCTTCTATTTGTCCTTATATAAATCTTTTGTGTAAGCACAAATAAAATTATTTATACATAATTGTTTTTATAATGTTACAGAAGACTATTTTTTTTTTTTTTTAATGAGACTGCATTATAACAGTCAGTTTATTAAGATATTTCTGCAATCAAGCTGAGCAGCCCAGATTATGTAACAGTACGCACTAATATAAAAACAAAAAACTGCATGTTTAGTGTCTGTAGGATGTTGGATGGAAACTGGTCTCTTCCTGTCTAAAACCACAGAAAGTCAGACAACAAATGTACAGAAATTTGCACTAGTGCTACAATATTTTACTTGTGTAATATTTTAAACATTAGACAGCCTAATTACAAGGGCACACAACTTATTCTTCATTTTAGAAAGGTTAGGGAAGTAAAGTAGGTTCAGTTCAAAAGATAGTAAATAAAACAGGTCACATAAATGCAGAACTTTGTCAGTCAGTCTAGATCAAGAGAAAACCTCTATGAAAAGCATGCATTTATATGGTACTTTTAAAATTACATTAATGTGACAGTGCTACAATGCAATAAATGTCAATTTGACTTACTTGTTGCATCCCAAAGAACAGTGTATTCAGACACATGAGGCCCCTCATTTTCCAGTGCCCTCTCCTGGTTCCCTTTGCGGTATTTGCAAAAGAAACGGCTGGCTAAAGTGTCCAGCTTCTGAAGGGCAGAGTTTGGATCTTTAGCCTGGGCCATTACGCACAACGTTCACACACTCTCAGTTTGCTTGAAAACCACAATTGCTCTTCAACTGAAGTTGCTGGAGCTCAGAGTCGTAGTCATTTCCTGTTTGAGATGCTTCGTCTACATTAATACAGCGAGTCTCACCACTAACTGAACTCATACTTTATACTTCCTGTTCGAGTGTTCAGTGTTAATGTTAAATAAGGGTCACCTTTGCTCAACAGCCAAAACAGTCTGGTGAAAAACAGTGATGTGTCAAAGGTCACCACAACAGGTTTGTATTGATTTTCAATGAGTGAAAAGTTGCTAAACTAAACTAACCCCAGCTTTTGAGATCCTTTACCTATCCTCCAACATACAGTTGCAGTTAAGCACAATATTTAGTAAAATGATCTCATGATCATACTGACTGTCATGAGGGCATGATAATGCAATTAAAGTGCTACACCTATATTCATCTTAATATTTTTACCAATTTTTCAGACTATGGGAATTAATTCTCACATTTCTATGCATTTGAAAGTCACAGAGTAATTGAGTAAAAAGCAATATATACATTTAATATATATTATGCTGATAGTCTTAAGACAATCAATTCCTATTTAAGATGGTAAGTAATAATAATAATAATTAGGTACATTTTCTGATGAAAATGTGATACTTGCCATGGCAAAACTTCTAACATGTTTTAGTCTGCATTAGCATGGTGTTAGCATGATTTAACATGATACTAACTTAACATAGCACAATGCTTACTTAAGTCACCATGATGCTAACACGACTTTGCATGATGCTTACACAAGTTAGTAACATGATGTTAACATGATGACAGAAAGATTTAGTATGATGTTACAAGACTTTGCATGATGCTTACATGAGTTAGCATGCCTTAACATGATGTTAACATGATGACAGAATGATTTAGTATGATGTTACAAGACTAAGCATGATGCTAACATAGCTTATTATGATGTGAGCATAATGTTAGCATGAGTTAGCATGATGCTAATATAACATAGTGCTAGCATGGTGCAAGCATAATTTAATATGATGCTAGCATGATTGTTTCTTAAAATATTACTTATGGCTTATATGTGATGTTATGAGGTTGCTGGGGTGCTCTAAATAGTTGCTAGGGTGTGGCCAGAATGTTGCCAGGGCAATACTTACAGCCTGGGTCAAATAAACCCACCCACGTCTCTACAATTTTCTAATGCTGGGATATGGTTTACTCATTTCATTACATGGTTGCTAGGGTACAGTAAATAATTGCTGGGTGTAGCTAGGCAGTTAACAAGGTAAAACTAACAGCCTGATGTGTGTGAATCAAAAGAGCCAACTTCCATGTCTCTGTGCTATTTTGCCTAAAATGCCTGAATAAAAAATGTTGGTGTTGAGATGCAGTTAATTCATGTTGGTTGCTAGGTGCCCTGAATGGTTGCTAGGGTGTGGCTGGGCAGTTTCCATGGTAATAATTAAAGACCACTTGCCGGTCTGGCCATCCACTTTTCTCTATGATGTTCTGGTGCCTCTCACCTTTTTCAGTGGAAGCTAATGGGGTGGTTACTAGGGAACTGTAACTGGTTGCTATGGCGTGGTATGAAGTTGTCATAATTTACGTAATGTCAAAATTTGTTGTTGCTTGCTAAGCTGAGCGATATGTGCCCACCCCCAAGTCTCTATGACATTCTGGTAGCTTCAGAGCTATGATGTCACAAAATTCAGTGTTAAGTCTAGGGGCTTTTTTCAGAGAAATTCTATGGGGCGGTTGCTAGGGTGTGGCTATAAAGTTGTAATGTCATCATTTGTTGCTGCATATGTTGTTGCCATTGTTGTTGTTTGTTGCTAAGCCGAGCGATATAAGCCTGCCCCCAAGTCTTTACGACATTCTGATGCGGAGCTATGACGTCACAAAATTCAGCTTAATGTTAAATCTATGGAATTTTTCACCCACTTTTTCGTGTGCCCAAAAACATCATACACCCAATCGCTTATAAAGGTCATAACACACCTCTCCCTAATGATCTGATCAATTTGACCACTATTTTTTTCACGGGGCTACAAAAATATTGAGGGACGAGTTACGTACCAGAGTTTTGTCCAGAAAAATAAGCATTCAATTTTGTAATATAAACAATATGCAGTTCTTATTATGTTCTATTAATATTTTGAACATTAAAGGTCCCTGAAAGAAAAAACAGATCATATGACAATTTATTTAGAAATATAACATAATTACTTCCATCTACTATAATGATTGATAATAGCCTATTATAACCATTTTTAAACCCGGATGGAAACATTGTTGCTAAGAGTCCGTGCGCTCCGGAAGAGTCAGTGGGGTAAAATTATTAAACGTTAAGAAAACGTACAGACTAAAACATGCTGTTATGGTTACCCTTGAAATAAATGGTAATATAAAAACTTCTACAGCGCATATGAATTAAAAATGTAGCTAAATTGTATTTTAACATTAGTATTGTCAAATTATACAGCCCATATCCCCCTATTTGAGAAATGAGCCGGTCCATCTGCAGCGTACACTTGCATCAGCTGAACAACATATAGGGCAGATACAGTGCATTCATTCATAGCCAAACCTTTAATTACCTCTTAAAAAAGAGAAATACACTGTTGTCAAAATAAGGTTTATAAATAAAAAGACACAAAAGAGCGAAGAACGGCGACAAGAACGCGACAGAGATTGGAGCTTGTGTTTAGGTAATCACTCCAAACCTTATCGTTTTCATCTTTAATCATCTCATCATAACTGTCACTATAAACTAATAATTTACAGTTTCTATAAACTAATAACTCACAGTTTATGACACAAGACTAGTTAAAGGGTTAATCAGCTCTAAGGCTGTAACTCATCATCAGTCTGGTGTAGTGTGTCAGGATGCGGCGGATGAACGGATCGCATCTCTGCATCCCTCATCTGCTGTTTGTTTTATACTGACAATTTGCTGTATTGATAACCTGCTTTATTACCTGTGTGATATTTTAATTTACTCCAGTCCTGTGTGCAGATCCTCTGCAAAAAAACGTTTAATGGCCATCTGGGCCTCGTTGCATCAGTGTATCCTGCAATGAATTCAGTGGCAAATTAATCAAAATGACATGAGAGCTTTTCTTGCAGTATTCAACTGTTAGTTGTTGAGAACGGGAGTGTTATGAGGTGTAATGAGAAGAGCAGGTGTATGAATGCTGATCTGACTCGTGAACATCCTAGTTATGTGGCCTATACGCAGGCCAACACTGATGACCATGTATTAACCACAGACACAGTCCAGGGCAAATCTGATGCCCACAGCAACAAATAAATGTTCTTGTCTGTCTGTGTCTGTCTGTCCGTCATCTTTTTGTTCATCTGTCTATCAGTCTATCTGTGTGCAGTTTGGTTGTCTGTTTGTACCCAAACTCTCATAAAGACTACTGTCTCTAAAGTATATTTAATTTGAGTATCTTTAGGTTTAGGTCTGGTTCTCACCTTGTTGATGAACAGAAACTGTAGATTGTGAGTAAAGCTGCAAATTGTTTCATCAAGTGAGCTGTCTCCATAATAATCTTATGATATGTGCTGTACAATCAGATGAAAATTGCTTCATGGCATAAATAATAAATTGTTAGTTAGTGTATTAGTGAAAGTTGCATAGTTAATGAGGTAAGAATGCTCCAGCTCGGAACCTTAAGTGCAAGTGTGAGTGCATACCAGCAGGGGTGTAGGGACAATCATGCTTGGGCACTTGGGCACACGCTTGGGCACTGTCTAGTGTGAGATATTGTATAGTGTGTACACCCTAAGAGAGCTACAATGACATTGTGACACATTGTGATAAGTGTTCGTCATATTTACTGCCAATGCAAATTAATCTTCTGGGACTAACAAATCATGTTCGTGGATGAGATAATGAAATAACATTTAATAACCATTATGATTGATCACATTAATCAGATTTTATTTCATTATAATGAATTACTCCCAAGAAACTAATTCTAAATTACTACAAGTACGTATTACTTTATTTATTCAGTTATACATAGTGGGGTAAAGCAGCACAGTTTTACATGTTTAGGACAATTCAACTAAAAATACCCACAATCATTTAAACATACAACAAGTGCAAGTGTGTTTTGGATACTTTAATACAAAAATCTTACATATTGTGCCATTCATAGGTCCCACCTAAAATTGTAAGAATGTCAATATATTAGATAAAATATCAAAGCAAGTGACATTTATTTAAAATCTACCTGGACTTTACACATTTACAAAACCATTTTGACACTATATAAGTGTCAATACAGAATGGCTAATTGCTTACAAAATATAAGCATTTGTTTGCTGGTACTGTGTTTTATTATTTTGTTGTCTAAAGCATCTAATGCATGTACATTATTAAATGTGACTTAAAGCTACAATCCGTAACTTTTGTTGGTTAAAAATGAACAAAAAAAAACAGTTATTGAGCAAGTACATAACATATCAATGTTCTAAAATGTCTCCTTACCCTGATTTACAATGGTAAGTTAATAGTAATGATTTAAAGTTTGAGCTTCCAGGTTGGATTATGTGAGAAATTTCAGTTTGCTTCAAGGCACGTAAACAAAAGTACATAAAGTAACCTGTAATTTTATATTCCAAACAGAGACAGCAATATTGAGGCAAAATATTGAGGCTTTAAATGCCCAAACACTGTACAAGGTCACTTTACATGCATAATAATTACTGTACAAACATAAGTTAATCAAAGAATTGAAAACTATAGTCTTATCAAGGAATATTTTTTGCTTTCCCCAGTAAATTATGTCTACATTCATTTGAATATAATGTTAATTCTCTCCAGTAAAATCTATATAAATCACTAAACGGTTCTTTTTAATCATTAAGACATGAAATTGCCATTTTACAACATTTAATCACCATTTCAGGGAAGAGCCTGTGGATAATTTCATACACAATTATCCCATTTCTGTTTAAGAATCACATTGTAATTACTTTAATGTTGCCTCAAATGGGATGTAAGTCTTGGTTTGTGAGGTCCTTGTTATGAATGATTAATAGTTCTGTTTCTGAATTAATAGTGCGGGTGAATGTGTTTCTGGTGTAAAAGAGTTAATGAGTATTACTCCTCTCCTGTATATCAAGCAGAGACACTCACTGTGTGATTTCTGCTTTCTTTTAAGTCCTACTTCAAGTCCTATTTTGTATTTTTTATTCAGCAAATCTCGTTACTTCCATGTATTAAAATTGCCAGGTTTTGAAAAGTTGGCATAAATTTTATTTGGATTACTTTAACGTTGTCAATGTTAAAAAACTATTTGCACAAACTTACAAAAATACACACAAACACGTTTGCTGTATGCACGCTAGGCCCTAAACTTTCAGACGTCTGAACCGAATTGGAGGTTGGTTGCTGTGTAAATTGAATCTCAGTCCAGAATGTGCCTTTCTCGTTATTGACATATATGCCAATCATTTTTGCTATTAATGACTAATGCTGAGACTGTCAAACTCTCTTATATCATTATAAACATGGAAATAATAGTAGTGTGTGGTTGGAGACAAAGGTTAATGTTTGGGTGGATTAAGGAGTGTTTTGAGAGTGTTTTAGATACAGGTATGAGAAGTTTAAGGCAATAAGTGAGTGTTAAGTGAAAGAATAAGTTACTTCCTTGGGGTAAGATGCCCCTGTTTGGCCCTCAATAGCATGTTGTTGTTGTTGCTGGAAATACAAGAAGTTTTACCAGAGTTATGATCACTAAAGGTTTTCTGGTAAAGGCAGTATATGCAGTCATGTGGTGCAATTAGCCAATCAGCTCCGGCTTGATTAGTCACATGGCATGTACAGGTTAGGTAATTGGCTGCAAAAACCTGTGCAGAAAAGATGGCAGCAACACATCTGGTACAGTACTTCCAAAGGGTGTACTGGCCCCATGGTACCAAGCTAATGCCAGCAGAGCACTGTTATGTTTTTGTGCTCTGGCTCCCTCTACAGCCCAGAGTGTCAACAGGAACTGATGCGATGTCTCAGAGGAAATAAAGAGTGAGTGGATTGTGGGTGGTGCAGCTGTCAGGTTGATACATGAGCGCAAGATTACTCAAGCACTCATTCGTCATACACAGACCTGCCTGTCAGTGCCTTTGCTATAATATATTGACTGCAGAGCCATAAATTGTCTGAATGTCTCTTTTAGCACCTGTTCTAATTGCATTAGTATTTGAAAACAGAAGCGATAGTTACTAAAACAGATGCTTTTAATGCAAACAGACTTTGAATAATTGCAATGGTACATTGGTGACAGGGACCTCACAATAGATTTACTGTTTATGGGTTTCTGAGTGGGATCAAACTTTTGACGTCTACATTAGAGCTCAGAGACTTAACCATTGGGCTGCCAGCTCTCTGAATAAATCTGCTTTGACTTTGATCAAGCACCAAAGCAAATACATAGAAAAATCAGACAAAGTTTTATAGGCAAGTATGGAAGATCGTATTTCAAAACACATTTGCCTGTATTTGGTGCTGTCAGGGAAGACATTAGAGATGGAGCAGCGCTTAGATTTATGAATCTTAACAATAGTCTGTCTCCAGGACCCTAAACTCTTCTTATAACAACTGCTATTGTATTAGATGTAGTCATTGAAATTGATGGAGATGCTGAATCAAACATTTTAAACTCCAGAAAGTTCAGAAACATTAGCTGCAGTTTAGATGTGGGTGGGTCATATTTGCTGTACATTAACCCCAAGGTTAAAAGGCTAAAATTTTGAAATAGTAAGGAATATAATATAAAGGAAGAACTCTAGTCTTTTTACTAGAAATACCATAACAGGTGGTTACAGATGGTGTACTGAATTTAATGCCAGGTGTAAATAGTGATTTGTGTGGCTGTGATCGGATATACCAGGTGTAAACAGGGACATTGTGAGAGTGAGCCCGAGCGGTTTTCACTTTTCTCTTGTAATGTGAAAATATTTAGATTTAATCATCAATTTTATTTGTAGTTTAACTCAATCAGCCACATTTTCTTTTTAATTTGTAATAAAATGTTAGCTTGTCTTTTAAATGTGTGCAAATGTATTTTACAAATACACCACCAGAGGTCAGTGTTGTTCTATTTTACGCTCTGCGTTACGTTTATTGCATTAGACATAGCACTTTTCATTATCAGTACAGCCAGCAAATTTACAAAAATATTCAATTAAACATATTACATTTTCTAAAGTATGACTCAATTACATACTAGAGAAGACACATTTTAAAGTTTGTATTTGTAAACAGTATTTGGCATAATTATATTTACATAGCAACTAAAGACATTCATTAAACCAGTAAACTGTTCATATAAAATGGAAAGTTATATTGAATACAGGCACTAAAAGCACTATTTACCATATAATTCAACCAAGATTTTAAATGTTTGTATGCTTGTATTAAAACACTTTTATTATTAAAACCAATCCCATCAATATCTTATCAAGTTACTAGATGCATGTTTAAACATTGTTTACATTTAACTTTTAAAAACAAAGACAAAATCAAAGAAAGAAAGAAAGAAACAACAAATTAAAGCTACAGAAATATTTTTTATTTGTTCTTCTGAGAGTTGTTGGGCTATTTATATTATTAGTCACAGTTTTTCAGACTATAACTCAACATATAGTTGTCAAACGCTGCAGGTGTAGTAAAGCTCACATGCACAGAGGAGCAGCATCACTCGCATGTTTCTCATTTCAAAATTCAGATCCTAATTTTAAGTCATTTCAAGTTCATTTTGTCCAGATGAGACTAAAGTATTTAAGTGGGTGAGTGGTTTACTTAGAAGCTCAGCTATGTACATGAGTGTAGTCTGTTTTTGAGTCTGCTCTGCCTCCCTTTCATACTGGGAAGAATTTCCCTGTGTTAGATTTTTTAGAAGTATAAAGAAGATTTGCATCATATCCCAATCATGTTTTTTTTACACTTGTTTATTATATCTGAAATTCTGCAAAGAAAAATAGCATCTGTTGAGCTGTGAGTTGTTGAGCTGTGAGCTGTGAATTGTAAGAACGTTTCCCTAACGTTTTCATTAAGTTCTAGAAACATTCAAAACCTAGATTATATAGACATTGTATTGTTATTGCTTGGTTAAAAGAACATTATTTTACATTACAACATTACAAAGTTTTTAATTCTGTAAGGTTTTTAAAATGTTCCACTAACAATTTAAGAATAATGTTTTTGATATATGATATATAACATTGATAAAATGTTCTACTAATGTTACTGCAAAAACATTTGTGATAACTTTGAGAGAATGTTGAGAGAACCTGTATAGAACGTTAGCCAACGTTCCCTGTTAGGGAAGATTGTGCTGTTAAGGCCCGTGCCCGGCTGCATAACAGATTACAGGGGTGTACACTGCGCATTAGAATGTTAAACATGCAGAAATCTCACGGGCCGGTGAGCCGGCGATGCTAATGTTACGTTAGTTTGACAGACAGCAGACAGAACTTCTCCTGCTGTAGCCCTCGTCAGGCTGTAAGCTGATCAGTGAGGTGAAACCTGCTGTCAGCCCAGCTGACATGTTTGAGTGACACAGCAAACGTTTGGCCAGGCTGTGAGCTTTCCTCCAGCGTTTCTCTTTGTCTGACATTTCCAATCTTACTGTGTTTTAGACACCTTGTCCATCTGCCCGTCTGTGGCTCTGTGAAGCCTTGACCTCTTTCCTTCAAGATCTGTGAGCTCTCTTTGTACTGCTCTGTGCCTTGCAATTTTGGAGGACCAATGATCTTGCCACCTCCTGAAACAGTTTCCACAGAGACAGAGAAGAAGAAGTAGATTGGTGCCAAACTGTGCCTCAGACGTCTTGGAGACTGGGTGGAAAAGTTAACTTGAGATATGCCCTCACCCCCTAATGATGGAGGTAAGTATGATACAATGACAACCATACACAGACCCCAAAACTGTGTTAGAACATCGACAGGACTGGAAATGAGTGGATGACAAGACAGTTCGAAAGAAAAGTTTTGTTGCCAAGAGTTTGCTCTCTCCTAGCTTAAGTGATTTATCAGTTTCCTGTTTAGAATTAAATATTTCAATTAATTGTCAATTTTGTCTTGAATGTTTTTTCCTATAAATTGTTTACGAGACATTGAGTGGACACAAATGAGACAACTGTTAACACATAGCAACAGTACACAACTTAAATGATGATAAAATGTAAACAAGTGGAAAATGTGGACAAGAAAATCTGAACATTTACTGTATGAGATCTTCCCTAAAACTCCAGATATCTGCTCAAGAAAAACATCTGAGAAACAGAAGACATAAACATGAAAAGTTTCCATTTGCATATATTTAAACCTTATTGCTCTCTAGGAGAAACAGCTGAGACTTCAAAGAGAATTACAGAATTACTGTAACATTAAAGTGATTTTTCTTTGTGTATAGTAATTTGCTAAGGCAAGCATTGCTTTTACTGTTGCTGTAGCTTAACCCATAGTTCAACATGGTGCTAGCACATATTGATAAAATGTACAGTTGTTTAATAAAATGGTGATTGTTTAATACAATGCTGTGTATTACATTTTGGCACATAATTCGTCCCAGACATCAGATTTTTGAGTTTTATTTTTCTACACAACAGTCATACAATCCGGTAGTTTCTGCTTAGTGACTGCATTGCAACGTGTTAACAAAAACTGTACAATACCTGTTTTTTGTTTCTTATATGCAACCAATCTGTGTTTCTCACAGACGATCAAGGAACGTCCCCCGTGAACATGACACATGTTCTGTCCAATCAGAATGGAGTAAAGAGGAAGGTTCGCACCAAGAAGAAAAAGAAGGGCTTTATCACGGCCAGCGTCACAGGAACAAAATATGAAATCGGTAAAACAAATCTCCTTTCATTAATATTCAGCATGTCAGATTGGATGTAGAGTTTTCTGATGTGAGGAACACTTTAAAACATTTCGGCCCCTAATGGATCATTTTATATAATATATTTATGGATCATTTTATATAATAATTACAAAAGTAGATAACGGAGTATAGAGTAATTCAGTAACTGTACTTACCTATAGTATTTTTGGCAGTTTTACATTGCCCTATATTAAAACTGACCGTTTTTTTCAAATACTTTTGAGTAAAATGGAAAAATCACAATTTTCCCCCTGTATATTCACATTTACATTCTGAGAGTACAGAATAAATATTACTCCAAATTACTTGGGTGATGAGTAATGAGTTCTTTTATTTAAAACAGCCAATGAAATTCAGTGTAAAATGTAATTGGCCACAGCTGTTGTCATTTATCCATGTGGAGAAATGTTTTTGCAGTCACATGTTTTGCAGTCACTACAACACATGAGTCTTTCACATAAAGCAATTAAAGTCATTATTTACTATTGGAAACTTGAACTTGAGTCTATAAATAACTCTATTTAAGTGACAAAGAAGAAACTGAACTGCTGCTAAACTGAAACATTTCAGAAACAATTTTTTTTGTTTTGAGAATTACAGTGTTCTTGATCTGTTTTAAAGACTAAGAATACAAATCTTTTTGCAAATAAATGTAAAAACCTTACGTCAGCTAAAAGCATTTTGACAACATAGCATTTTGACACACACTTTTTGTTTGTGTGTTTTTGTACTAAATCCATTATTTTATTTTGAAATGCTTTTACAATAATACTTATAATAACTGTTGGCGATTAACAATCAAATATTTACTTAACAAAGTTGCCAGTTAGTTGCTTCTAACTTGACTTTAGCTGGATTTCAGTCTGAGCCTTGTAGATTTAGCTTAATCCAGTAATACAGATGTTTATGAAGGCAAAATCCCATCGTGATTATAATATTAGCAATTACTACAATGACGTAATGCTTTCCTGGGAAAATCATGAAATTCAGTTATAGCAATATTTAATCACTGTCGTCATAGCAGAAACATCATTAAACCTTATTAAACATATGTTTTCAGTTCAATAAATGGACGAGTTGATTTCTGTTGATAAAACAGATTCAGTTGTTTGTGTCCGTTCAGAAACACGATCTCGTATTGTCAAAGTCAATGCATATCAAATGAACCTAATGTGATTTGTTTGCAGTTCGTATTGTAATAGATGAGATGTCTTTTCATAAAGTCAGAGATGATGATGAGATGGCCAATCTCATCTGGAACGACTCTGCCGTGCAGCACGAGAAAATCGCTGAGCTCAGGAACTACCAGGTATGGTCATTTCATTTTACACCTCTGTTCAAAGAACGAGAAGATACCATCTGATTAAACTGATACTAAAAACTGCTGCTAATGTTTGCCTTTATTTTCACCGGCTTTACTTAGAACATGTGACCTTCACCAGTGCTGATTCAAACTTTCTTAAAACCCTGTATAGGCATTTGGAGTTTAATCAGCAATATTCATCTACTGTGTCTAACCCACATGGTCTACAGTATTCCAGTCAAACAGTATTTCCTTACCCTTTATTGTCCTGTGTAGCCCCACAGCCCTATTGGTAAGGCTCAAGTACTACTTTATGACCTCTACAGTTTAAAAGTTAAACTTATATTCTAATGTTTTCCTTTCATTAAAGGATTTTAGGAGTCTCCAATCCTGCTCTCTGAGGTCTGCTGTCCAGCAGAGTTCAGCTCCAACCCTAATTAAACACACTTGCCTGAAAACCTTGATTTGCTGGCCTGAGTAAACTTGCTGTCCAGGATTGGAGACTCCTGTTTTAAGATTTTCACCAAAACATTAAACTATAAGATTATTTGTCATTAACTAAGGAGGGCAGCTGCACTATTTTATTCGGCAATTTTAACTTTTTGACAGCTCTGGTATTTTTATTTTTAGTTTCTGAGTTTATTTTTACTGGGTTTAACACAGCAAAATCACAATCTTTTGAAGTACCTCTGGGGTACAAATCACTCTGGTTGGGAATTACTGTAGTGGAGCATCAAATGAGGCCAGTTGAGGTCAGTCATTCATGAGGTCAAGTCCTTCAACTCTCTAGTGGTAATGCCCCTGGGCGGCTATTTCCTAGTCAGGCAAGTACAGCTCCTATCTACATGATGGAAAATTACAAATCAAATCCCTTTTATATCTCAGTTGTTTCTCATAGACAGCAATGAGATGAAATGGAGAGCAAAAAGTCTCCTGTTGTCAGAGGAGTCTGATGTAATCCAGTACTCTCACCTGTCTCTTCTAAGACATGTCTCCACTTTTCTGATGTCACACAAAAGCTTTAAACAGACTGAAATTTTACTTTTTTCTTCAGAAAATCCTTCCTGTCATAGTAGGTCTCAATTGTTTTTAAAAGTTCTGGATATTTAGATTGAAGCATCACATTTGATTATGAGAAACCAGTACTGTTAACATCAAACCTGGTGTCTCTACATGCCATAAATATACTTAGTAACAACTTAAAGAGGTAATTCACCCAAAAATAAAATTAATAGGATTTAGTCAATGTTGTGTTATTAAAACCCCTTATGGTTTTCTTTGTTGCTGTCACACAACCTTCAATGGTTTGAAATATACTATACCACAGAAGCCATATGATCTACTTTATCTACAACCTGAGCAATTGCAATATGTGTAATTTTGTCAAAAAGCAACATCTAAGCAACTCAATATAATAACTGTGCAAAATGTAATTAGTGCACATAATGTAATTAATGCAAAAACTTCCTCAGAATGTAATAAAATCTTGAGCTCATAATCTAATAACAATTTATCCCATAATGTAATAGGTTATGAGTATGAGAAATCTACTACATTATGAACACACTGTAACTTAATATAGTTCATAAAGTATTACCAGCACATAATGTAAAAGAGAAAAATAACAATATAATAATAACCTTTTAATACAAAACATTTGAGTGCACTTTGATTTAGTGATTATGGTGGTCATATGTCATTTCATGATGATACACTCAACACTTCATTTTTATAATCTTTATTTTTAAAGCTAGATGGTGCTTAACTTAAAAACATAAATATAGATTGGAATAAGCTGCTTACAAAAACAACCTATTTGGTCTTATTTGGAGGAGGACAGTATATTGCGTTGATAGTTTAAGACTAGATTTAAATTTAGATTATGTAAAAATGTACCATAAAGGACTATTAATGTCTTAATAATAATGTTATTATGCTGTTATAATGTAACAATAATGGTATAATGTTTTCTTGATGAGTTTATATTGTAATAGATTTATCATAGACAATTTATGTCAGAATATTAATTTTATGGTAAACTATTCATTTAATAATGATTTAATAAAACAGTTTTGAATTTGAGTTTTTGAATTGAGACTAAAGTTGTTTATAAACTTGTTTTTAGAAACTATTGTACAGATCCATCTTCCAATTTCAAGCAAATGCCTTTTACACTCAATCTATATAATACTATTAAAGTGCTATATTAAACAATATTGTATAGTGGTAGTGCAGCTATGGGCTTGTTTTCATAAAGCAGATCTGTACGGTATGTCTGTTGAGTATTCTCTGTCACACATCACAGTGGTACAGCGGCAGAGAAAAATATTTCCAAAAATTGGCTTTGACGCTCCGCTTCATGAAACGTTTTATATAAAGTTATGTTCTGTGTTATTATTTTTTTCTTTTGGACAAGCACATCGTCCTTGTGCACTTGAAACTTTTGTTCTTTGTAAATTTTCTCTTGTTTCCCTGTGATTGGCTTGGCTGCTGAGTTACAGGTCATATGAGTCAAATTAATGGTCCCCGTTCAGCCTCATTTGCTCAAAGAATACAGAAAACACCCCTTCCCCCTTCCTCTTTGCATTCAAAGCAATTCATTCATCTGTCAGTACATACAACTGCACAAGCTCTGATGCAGAACCAATTACCTTGGCCCTTAGAGTCGAAATTGATCGTCTTTTTTAGTTTTAAATTAAAAACAATGTGGGGAACTAAATAGGGGTTAAGAAAGGTCTGACAACCACCTTTTGTTTTGAGTCCGTAATTGGACATAAATGTCAAAATATTATAGTCTCAGTTCAAGACTTTGGCTGTAATGCCACATTTTTTCTCTCAGAGGTGAATAACCAAGTGCCCTCTAACAGTATGATCTTTTCCCTCAGAGGATAAACCATTTCCCAGGAATGGGTGAGATCTGTCGGAAAGACTGTTTGGCAAGGAACATGGCCAAGTGAGTTTGCAAACATGATACAATAGCAGAGACATGAGTGATTGCAGCTGCCCTCCAGCCAGGGAAAGTTGACTTTTCTCTCTGTTTTTTGATCATGTTAATATCCTCGTCTGTTTTTCAGAATGATTAAAAGTCAGCCTCAGGAATATAGCTTCATCCCCAAAACCTGGATCTTCCCAGCTGAGTGCACTCAGTTCCAGAACTATGTGAAGGAGCTGAAACGAAAACGCAAGCAGAAAACGTTTATCGTTAAACCTGCCAACGGAGCCATGGGTCACGGGTAGGTTCCAGTAGATCAGAAGCTTTCATTATTACATAACTGTGTGTTGTAATGGTGGAATAGTGTTATTTTATTTTATGTAAGTATTTACGATATAGGTTAAGGAATTCTTTAACATTTTCACTATTTCTGTGAAAACCCTGATTCTGATTCTGACTCAATCAACAGAAAATAACCTTGTGCCATGTGTTAACGAATAATTGTTATAATTTTTAGCACACTTTAAAATGTAATATTACCACAATGAAATTAATTTACTTTATAATAGTGAAAGTATACTATAACCTTATAGATTTCCCCTTTTTATGATTTTCCAATTTTTTTTACGTCAAATCATAATTTTCAGGAAAACAAAACCATTTTTAAATGAAAAAATGCATCTCTATCTCAATCTTTACTCATGGACCCTCAGTTCTGGTTAGTGTTTTTTTAAAACAATTAACATTGCTGATTGGCTAATGATGGTACCACTTTTTGCCCCTTGGAATGCGTAGTTACATATACTAGCAGAAGATAAATGGATCAAGACTTTGACCCCCCATGGTCCCAACCCCAGTCTTTATAAAAACCCTAATGTTGCCTATAACCTAATCCCAGCTTTATCCAGCTTTCACTAAAGCAGAATATGAACACCAGCAGATGGACCACAAGATGTGTTTACGGCTGTCTATTATCCTGTATATAAATAAACGTGACTATGGACATACGCCGCAACGGGCCAGTACTTATTAAAATGAGAAGTCATCAAAGGTTGCGTTATTGTGGGGCATTTAAGCAGCGAAAGAAGATCGTCTGCTCTGCGGAGCAGACACTGGAGATTAAATTTAAAAAAGCGTAGCGTGACGCAGGAAATTAAGTTATATCTTCCTCCGTAATTTATTTTTCAGGCCCAAAACTAAATAAATATTGTTTGCGTCTAAGCAGAGGCTTGTTAAAAAGTGTGGAGGCCTCAAAGACGAGAATCCCAGCGCTGCCAAATTAAACAGTCAGCCAAAGTGGGTTTTGATTACCTGCCATAAGCCCTCATCAATCATGTCACGCAGTTCAAACAACCCCATTATCCCTGACAACATAACACAATGCAACACAGGCTACTGGACACAAAACATACACACCTGAGCCGGCAGACGCCAAACGCGGGACCAGAGAGCGCCCATCATTACCTTGGAGATAAGGCACGATGGCTAGAGTCATGCTTGAGATCCAAATTTAAGCACGCTGAGCTCCCTCTGCGAGAGCTAAAGCCATTAATATTTAATTTTTAATTATAATATAACTTATTTATGAAACAAAACACGTTTTAACGATAAGCGGTAATAGATGTGGCATTTCTTATTGAAAACAGAAGCATCTGAAGCGCAATAAATCCCAGAGACCCCTCAGGAGCCACTTGTTACGCCAGCAGAAACAAGACTCAATCACTGTAAATCATTTTTAATCATTTTAATTGGGAAGACGGAGCGGCTCAATGTTACGCGGGTCTTTTTGTGGCCTTCGTTTTAGTATATTCATTATTTCTCAATTTTATTCCTGTTCAAAACAAACAACTTTAAATAATCAGAGGTCATGTGAGAATTTTTCGTAACAGTTTGGGGTTTTCTCCAGCTGTAGGCACCGTAATGTTTCAGAGATTTGTTTTTTATTAAAACTTAATTTTAAACATGTCTTGGGAACGTTTTTTACATATAATACCCTTGTATATCCCATTATTTTAAATATAAAAATAATAAAAATGTAATTAAAAAGAGTAAAATAAATATGAAATAAATATGTTTGTGTCTTTCCAATAATGCCCTAATGCCATGAAATTGTGCAAAACCTGTAAAAATATTTTAAATTGAGTTCATTTTCCTTATTTAGTTATAAAATTAGCCTCAACAAGAAAAGGAGTGTTACATTTAATTCCAGAAATGTTTCAGAAATGTACGACACCATAGTTAACAAGACATTTGTTGGTTCGAGAAACAGTAGTTCAGGACGCAAATGCCAGAATTCACCTGTGAAGCACGTGCTCCCACTGTTGGGCATTGTTAGTAGACAATTTAGGTGGGAAAATTGTGTTTTGAAGGAGTTTAATTTATAAAGTCCTTGGGGCCGAAAGTGCCAATGCTTGAAGAAACAGCCAACCGCTCAATTCCTAAAAGTGTTCAGCTGTGTTTCTGCTAGCGTTCACCCTCCACGTCTAATTGCACTAAGAACAAACCAACAAATTCAATTGTGATATTTATCAGCTGACACGACTAACAAATGAGCTGTGATGATCAGCTGCTCGGGGGTCTTTGGAAAGTTGGCGTCTCAGGTAAACGTTGGGGCCGCATGCGAACTGGAGGAAGAGAAACGTGTAACTAATTAAGTCAATGCAGAGCTAGGGTCGTATGTTTCACCGTCCAAACTGGTTTTTCTAAGGCCCCTTTGTTTGTAAAACATCCAAACTTTTCTTTTTCATGTGTTTGGCATTTGCTAGCATGTCGTCTGTATACTATAACAGCAGAGTGCTGGAGACCTGCTCAAGCTCAAAATGAAAGGAAATAAATGGTGGCAGGGCTGGAAACAGACCAAGTCGTCTGGTCCTATTAACCTGGGCCTAGTCAGGCTCCAGAAAGCAGCGATATAGACAGCACCTCAATAAAGCTGCTCTTCGTTCTGCCTCAGAGCTTCGTATTCATAACCAGCACAATATAGGATTCTAAAATATGTATGCAGCACATATTCGAGATGTTCGCTAATAGAATCTTATGAATTTCTGTCCCAGAATATCTCTGATTCGGAACTGCGAAAAGCTTCCAGTCCAGGATCACTTCATCGTCCAGGAATATTTAGACAAGCCCTTTCTCATGGAGGGCTACAAGTTTGACTTGAGATTCTACATCCTTGTCACTTCCTGTGACCCTCTGCGTGTTTTTCTCTACAACGACGGCCTGGTGCGAATGGGTACTGAGAAGTACCACACACCCAATGAGACGAACCTGGTGAGCCATGACATCATCAGAGAAATGTGAACATTTTTGTCAACCTAAAAAATTTGCAGTCGGTTCTTGGTATTATAATGCCAGATTTGTGCATGTGCAAAATGAACAACTTCAATTACAACAACAATAACAATTTCTGCTTGTGTTTAAACAATGACGTCCAGTAGATCATATTGTTATGAGAAGGTGTATTTAGAGGACAAGATGTATAAACATTTTTAAAAAAAACAACACCAAGATACACATTTCTATTCATCATTATGGGTTTTTCATTCCCCTCACAAATTTGACACAAACTTGTGTTTTTTGCACCAAATGCTGCATCTACTCTTCTTTCTTTTCTTTCCTATTTTTTTATAGTACATTTAAAAACAACCAAAGTAGTTGACCAAACTACCAAACATAAAATTATAACATGTAAGGCAAATTAAATACAAAAATGTACAAAACAAAAACTATTAAATTCTAAACTAATATCTGACTGACTGTATTTCACCCTCCAAATACTTTTGTTGTTTTTTCTGCCAGAACCAGCTCTACATGCACCTGACCAACTACTCTGTCAACAAACACAATGAAAACTTTGAGCGAGACGAAACGGTCGATAAAGGCAGCAAGAGGTCCATTGGCTGGTTCACCGAATTCCTCCGGACCAACGATTACGATGTGGCCAAATTCTGGGGAGATGTATCGGTGAGCTGACTCATCTCTGTTGCCTCTTCTTTTCCACCTTTTCATCAGCCTCACTGGCTCCAGTTGTTTCAATATTATCATATTTTCCTTTCAAAATCGAATTTGTTTCCTGTCAGTGTGTTTGCGGTGTGACAGCTCTGCCCTTATCTTCCTTCTTTTTCTGTTTATGCTTCCTCTTTCTTTCCTCCGCCCACCCCCGGTTTCTGACTTCATCTCATTTTTCCATCTTTGTAAATTGAGAGTTCATCCGCTCTCGGCATGTCTGTGTTGACTTCTGCGCCAAGTGCATGAATAAGACTTGCAATTTACCCAATGCCCCTTTATTGTCTCACAGGTGTTGATATTAAACTGTCCTTATGTACCAAAGAAATTTCTCAGATGTTGAAGCAGATCAGAGCTCCTGATAACCTGATAAATTCTCACTCATGTGTCCGAACCAATATGCACAAACACAAACGAGTGCACTTACCCTCTTCTGTTTTCTGCAAGGGTGTGTGCTGGTTTCTAGGGATGCACCAATCTGATATTTAGTATCGGAGTCAGTCCAATATCCAGTATCACATAAATGGATTGAGCAACAAGCTTTAAAGAGAGATGTGTGGGAGAGCTGTGCAGTTGTGAAAAGATCTGTTGTGTATTACCTGTGTGTGTGTGTGTGTGTGTGTGTAAGACATAGACTTCTGTACAGCAAATAAAACAATAGCACATTATTTATAGGCAAAACCTCTTTATGAAGCTTATGTAACTTTGATTTGTTTTATGCAGATTGTTTTGTTCTCTTTGATGTCTGTGTAGTGTGAGTTATAGACAGAAGATCCTTGTGCATTATCTGTTGTTCTGAAGACACAGACTTTAGAGTCAGCCACCACAGGAGAGAATATAGTTTTTATGATGAAGTTTTATGATCTTCATCTTGAGCTAGACTGTAGTACATGATTTCAACATGCTTTTTGCTGAAAGTCATTTGGTAACTGTAAGTTTCAGCAGTGAGTATTTGTTGAGCTGCTCTTGCTTAGTTAAAATGTTTATGTAAAATGTTTAGGGACAAAATAAACATTTGCTTGAAAAAGGAACCATTTAATCATAAAAGCATTTAAAAATTGATGTCAGCTGTGTTTCATAGTGAGCATATAATTTTTCAGCACTGTTAAAAACAAAATTACATTGTTTGTAAATATCTAGGTTAAACAAAGGGCATTCAGACAAATGTATTATTAACATCGTAGATGTTTTGAAGTGTGAAAAAAAAAAAGTATTGATGTAGTGATTGTGCCATCGCTACTTGGTTCTAACCTGTTTCTTCGTAACTATATGTTGGGGATCTGCAGGATGCTGTACAAATGTCTTGCTTGTTATCGTACTTCAACACAGCCTCTGTTTAATCATGCAGTGAGACTGCTGTCCAGCCAGAACTGTGATAAGAGACTACGGCAGCTGATATAGTCCGTCTGTTCCTGTATTCCTGTGACGGGTCCCTGACTTCCTGCAGCGGGATGTCAGTCTTTGACCTATCATGTCTCTTCGGGGAGTTGGGATGTTAATGAGTCCCTTATACAGGTTGTTTGCACATTAGCACCATAACGGGAAGCTAAGCAACTCTGTTCGCTCAGCATCCACCTTGTCTGGATGGAGTTGATCTTGTCCACCAATTGTATTTTTTTGGGTGTCTGAAAATGTTCATATTTTTAATTGATCCAAAAAAGAAACATTTTGACAGTTTAAGGATTTCAAACATACTGTTTATTTAAAACATTAGCTCACTTAAACACACAAATATAATCAAACCATCAACAAAAACCATAGCAAGTCCCATAAATGACTTTTCTTCCCTGTCCTGATTTGAAACTTGGTTTGAACTTCAGCTCCTCCTAACCATGTCTACATGCCTGAATGCTGACACGCGATTGGCTGATTAGATTTAGCATAAACCGGTGTAGCTAATCATGTGGTCTGTGAGTGTATATATGTGAGATTAATCAGCTATATCCACAGCATAACTGCACAGATAATGTGCATGTGAACTGGAACTAAAGTAACATCAAAGTGTGTAACCTGCATTGGAAATGTGGTGTTACCATATCAACATGCTGCAAGTAATGCAATATCCTAAACAGTGTATAGAAAACTAGAAAAACTAGTCATAGAAAATTAGTCTGTATAGAAAACTAGTCTGTATTGCCTAGAGTATTTGCAACAAATGTAATGTGATTGTAATGTGATTATAAATCACAAATGTGTGATAAATATGTGTGATGTTTAAGGCTCATAATAGTTTTTACATTTTTCAAAATGTTTTTGTCATTGTCTTGTCATTTTCATTGACTGAAACAATACGGCATTTAGTGTCAAATGGACTAAATTTACAATTAATTTGAAGATTAGATATTGTCTCAATTTTTTTAAAATATTTAAACTAGGATGTTAAGTAAAACTTGTGTCTGGAGTAGTCTATCACAATTTGTTGCTTATGTACTTTTATTATATAAGCAAATTGTGTCTATTTTTTGCAGGAGCTGGTGGTGAAGACACTGATAGTAGCCGAGCCACATGTGCTCCACGCCTACCGCATGTGCCGCCCGGGTCAGCCACCAGGGAGCGCCAGTGTCTGCTTTGAGGTGCTGGGTTTCGACATCATCCTTGACCGCAAGCTGAAGCCCTGGCTACTGGAGGTCTGACACAGTTTCATCTTATTACTTAAGCTGAAATAAGGCCCATGTTGATGGCTGATTCTGGAGGACACATAAAACTGGCCAAAATATTTATTAAATGCAAGGAGGGTGTGTATGTGTAGAACTTTGTAAATAATGGCCATTACAACTGGTGAAAATTGGTGGAATTTTCTGTGAGCAGTCATGCTCATGAGTGGCTGTTTTGAAATGCTCTACATAGGCAGCAACTTACTCAACATCACACAAATATTGTGTTTGATGTTAGCATGTTGCCAAGCTAATCACAAAACACATTCGTGTTTTTAAGCATAAAAATACATAGAACATGAAAATATTACCTTCAATATAATGCCTACCTTTTGGAAAAACCTTGATTCCTATGATGTTTAAAAATGCTGTCTTTAGAGGCAGCTTGCTAGAATTTGAAACAGAGCTGTGTAGTCGAACGGTTACTGGATGTCTTTGATTTACTCAGTGTAATTTCGTGGAAATGGGATACATTTACCTTGGTCTCGCTAAAGATGTCTTGGGATTTGAGTCCTTTTGTTCAACTTTTCACCAGTTAAGGCAGAAAGTTCCATTTAATGCAGCTAAACAAGCGCCTCTCCTTGAAAGATGATCTGAAGAGGCAGTTGTTTGTGTGTCTGAAACCTCGCGGTTCCTGAGATTCTGGGCTTTGGCATTTTTTTTCTTCTGGTTCTCATTTTCATTTGCTTCTGCTTTGCTGTTTTGCAACGCTGGATGACAGTCATCTAAACAACATTTCCCAGTCGTTCCCAGAGTCGTTCCTTCAACTGGCAAACATGAAATGATTGCAGAGACTACGCCACTCGCCATGTGTTTCTTATGGTTATTACGTAATTAAAAACATCTCTTATGGCAACTACAATTTTTGTTGAACCGTACAGAAACTAAACCAGGCCGTTTTTTTCCAGCTGACCCGGTCGGGGTCTGTGATTAACAAAAAAATAACTGACATAAAAATAAAATATAAAACTTTGAAAAATATAAAAAGAATCACTGACCTTATGCTAAATATGTATTTTGTTATGATTCGCTAAACTGATACGTGTTAAATTGTTAAAATAATATCGTCAAAGTCAGTGGTGTTTCTGCTCTCGTCGACTAATTTAAATAATATTTTTTAAATAATCTTCATTGTATTATTATCTGCACATTTTCACTTTATCACTGATTTTGTTCATTTAAAATGGATTTGATTGCTCCAAACATTAAAATATAAAATAAATATCACTCATTTTATTCTCATAAAGACTATATTGTCTTCTGAAACTGACTGTTTTGAAGGAAATGTTAAGACCTGGTCTCTTGGGCTTATATTAGGCTTAAATTGAGGTGTACATGTCAAATTTGTAGTTTATTTTTGGCTCAGGTAACATGGCAACCTTGTGCATTTCAAAGCCTGAAGTGTGGTTCTTGTACAACAGCAAACATAAAGACTTAAATTGCAGCATATTCAGGGCCACACGCCAGAGCAAGAACAGACACTCAGCTCTCTTTCCTCTGACAGTCACGCTGCAGAAATGTAGGTCAGAACTGAGGGTTAAGACGGTTAGGATGCAGGATCGCTACAGTTCTTTTTGAGCAGTGATGTGCCGTTTGCTCTTCCACAAAGTTCCATGTCAGGTTTTCCAGATCGCCCACACTTCTGTGCAGCAGTTAAAGCATGACCTAAATCTTTTATCCCAAACTTCTGGCTGCAGCTTCCCTCTTACCAACTGATTCTAGGATGTAAAATGCTCTGGGATGATTATTTTTCTTGCCATTTGGTTAAACCCCTAGAATAATTTGTTCTATATTTGAAATGTAAACACTAAATTTTTATTTGGGCTTTAGCCACTTTTTTGCATAGATAATAAAAAGGAGATGTTAGTGTGGGGCATGTTGCAGGCCGGATTTGAACCTGAATCTCCCACATGGGCATCAAAGCTTGTTGAGCATGTGTGCCAACACTACACTACCGTTCTGATGAAGACTAAATATTTGTTTTTTTCCTGTGTTTATTTATTGTCCTAAGAAGAGTTGTCATGGAATTTGTCACAGGGTTTCAGGAACGTCTGGTGTTGAGTGACGGCCGTCCTCCGACTGTGTGTGTCTCTGCAGGTTTTGGGAGGAGAACACAAACTGTGGCGGTAGACGCAGTTGTTGAGCTTCGGTGGTAATGATCCCTCAGTGCTACTCGCAGCCCGCCACAAACTCCCATCAATTAACATACCACAAGCTCCTCACTGAGGGGAAAAAAGCTGTTTCTTTTTCACGCTACATTTACGAAGCGAACATTTATTTCCGATTTCAAGTGATCAGTCAAGACACATATCCACACTGCAGTGTTTGACAGAGAGGCAGGAGGTGTGATTTTCTGCTGTCTGTTCTCTAGAAAGTTTCAAAGCAGACTGTTGTGATCTTCATCGAATATGTATTAGGTATCATTTGTCACTGCATTTTTTTTAAATGTCCCCTTTAAAAGTCATTTTCATTTGGTCTGTGTGGACATTTGTATGGACATTTTCTAAAATTTGGCCCTCACAAGCTATTTATCACATTAGTAAAGTAAACACACATTTATTTATTTCTGTTTTTTTATTTAATAATACATTATATTTATAAATTGACTCCAATTCAAACACACATCAAATCAACACCAATACACACAAATAAACACACGTTTGTTTCAAAAACACTAACACATTCATGTACAGATTGACTAAACAAATATTACACACATCTCAAAATTGCATCCGCTAAATAAACACAAACAAACACAATCAAGCACACATACACACACACACACACACAGCTTAAATGACGCTTTACATGTTGTTAAAACAATGCCTCAGACTCATACGCACATCATTAAAATTACTAACTTTCACACTTAAACTCAGCTAAATGCTTAAAGAAAACATTTAGCCTTAACAAACGCACACTCAGATACGCATTATTGAAACACCACACATTAACACGCGCCTAAAAAGACACTTTGGCTTAATAAACACTTAACACATGCACTCAAACACAGAGCTAAAATGACTAATACACTCGAACCCACGCACACACATGCTCACGGTTACAGCAGCACTTTAAATCTGGTCAGACGGCTAATGTTCTGGGGCTTTTGTTCTGATCTTATCTGCTTTGCGGGTTTTATTCCGCTTCCATTGGCATTCAAAACATTTGAGCCATTGATACGAGCAGGGGACACAAACATGGAAATCGGAGAAACCTCACTTTCTTTAGCTCGCCTCACATCACTCGCTAGACGTGCCAAAGCACCATTGTCCACGTCTTCAGCAGAGCGCATCATTAACATGTTAATCTGTGTGCCGCTTATTCACGGGGCTGCTGGGAAGGTTCGTCCACTCCATAGGTCAGACAGGAGCATCCAGAGGGACCTGAACAGCCATTAGTGAAATGCTGTGGTGCAACATTGATATCATTCTCCCTTGGGCCCACCTGCTTTTTTCTTTCCAGAAACCGCTTACATTGGTGCTGTTAAGCTGGCGTGACGAATAATGTAAAGGCAAAACGTCAGGGAGAGAGAAAGTATAGCTTCTCAATTTGAGTAGAGTGGTGCATGGATGACTTTGAAATCATTTATTACTACAACTCTGTTCCAAAACCTAGCAGGCTGACTACCTAGACAGCATGTAAAGGCACTCTAGACACGCTAATGAAAATGTTATATAGAAGCGTTACATATCCTGGAAAAGTCAGTTTAATTAAAAATGGGAATATAATCAGATAATCATCAAATGGTGGGGTGGAAATATTTTGTACCGTCAGCCTAAAACAATTGCTGTTTAATATATGTTATCTGTTTAATATATGTTATCTGTTCCATCCATCCATCCATCCATCCATCCATCCATCTATCTATCCGTTTTTAAAGATTACACTAAAGGCAGTGCATATGTAGAACCTTGCGAATGAGGCAGGTTCAAATTCTGTGGGCATAGATTTTGTGTTTGGTTGCTATTTTACCCAGTATTGGTGTGTGTAATATATTTTTTGTGCTTACTTGAGTGTCATGTTATTTAGCTCAGCAACATGTTACTGTCAAGTTCTGTTAGTATAGCGTTGACTGGCACTGAGTATTTGTGATGCGTGTGAGTGACCATTAGGAGGTTGTGTTGCTGTGCAGTGTTCCAAATCGGTCACTTCTATTGTGACAGTGTACTGGGTTTTGGAACAGAGTTACTGAGTTATGAATGTGTTGTGTACTTTTGGTAGACAGACAAATAACACGCACATATATCATGTTGCTGCATGGTTAATAGGAAAGACTTTTTCTAGTAATTAGACCTGCATAGATATGCTGAGAAAGAAGGGTTACAGTAAGCTGGCTGGGCGAATGCTGGGGGAGTTACCACATATATTGTGCTCAATATAAAGCAGTTCAATTAAATGACTGAAAAATAATCAAAGTGTATTTCCTCTAGCAGGTTTTGTCAGTCTCAAAGATGAAACTGCCAACTAAAATCTCTTTGAACAGTTTAGCCAGTGGCTTGGGTTTTGGGTAAAGTGATCTCTTTTTTGCCTGACCAATAGCAGTCAGTAGTTGTGCTTGAAACTTGTTTGAAAAACATTCTGTTTGTTTAACTTTAAAGATAGTGACACAGAATTTCATTGAAGAAGCAGTACTTCACTTTATCCGTCAGGAATAGATTGGATTATTAAACGGCTCTGATGAGTGGTCAGAGGAAGAGGCTCGTGATCTCAGCTCTAAAGAAAATCATGTCATTTCATGTCATGAAATATTACAAAGACAATGATGCATGTTATTTCATTATAATACAAAGCACCAATTAAAAATCTTTTTTAAAATGCTCAAAGAACTTACAAATACAAAGTACTGAAAATACAATAGTATTAAAAATAAAACAAATTTAAAAAGCAGACCTATATCTAGATGCATTTTTACACAAATGGACAAGCAATGACCTAAACCAATGTTCTCCCTCTCTCCTGGGTTGAACATTATTACAGAGACGGTGCCTGCAATAAGGACAAAGTAGGAAAAAAACAAAACAAATTGACTTTATTTTGTGCGTAGCTGTGATGGACGTTTTGTCCTTGATGCTGCTGGTTTTCTGACAGTCATTAGGGAAGCAGCAAGCATCCAGGGATAGGAAGTAGGCTTAGTTGTCAAGAATGTGCCAAGAACAGGTTAAGCCGAGCTTTAAGAACACTGTCGGTCTACTCATCACTTCACTTGCTTAATTTTCTGTCTGTCTTTCTCTGAATTTAGATTTTTAGGATTTCTTTTTCTTTCAGTTTTAAATATCAAGCCATTCATAGGTTTGAAAATTGTTAACTAATTGCTTAAGCATTCCTTGTTTTGTGACCAAGGAACACCAGCTCAACCAATTGTGAATTTGGGGTGGGGTTATGTGTTTGCCAGGCCAATGACAAACAAGGGGCGTGTTCTGGAAACCCATTTCACATATTTAATTAACAACTTTGATTACTACAACATTTACTTTTTCATTATGTTGACTGGTGTTTGTAGTAAACCTTAAACTTGTAATAATTTTGGCATTACTTCCATGGGTTAAAAACTTTTTGCAGCTGGCTATAGGACTCTCACACCCTTGTCATAGTGGGACGCCCTAGTAATGAGGGACCCTAAAGCAAGTTAAAGTGTAAAAAACTTGTTTATGTAGAACATAAAAAATTAAAGACCCTAAAAACACTTTGTTTTTTTTTGATTTTGGCATTTAAAACATTTTTAAATTCTCCCACTGAATGCTTCAATTTTATTTAAAGCTCTATGAAATTGGTTTTGGATATTAAAAATTCATGCATGAAACAGAATTTTAAAACTCTCAACTTGCTTAAGATTTCTCACAGGATGATCATAAATTATGCAATACAAGCATCATAATATGATGTCTGCTTTAGATGTCTGCTTTACCATATATGTACCTATATATATACAGTTCAAAAGTCTGTTAACCTTGTAAATTTAAGATTCAAAATCAAATTTAAGCCTGGAAACAGAAAGTTTTAGGAGTTTCAGAAAAAAGGAATGTTTGACTATAAATGACTAAGAAATGAAATGCGCTAATTCTAAATAAAATATTATAAGTTAATTTGAGACATTTAACATCTTAACTCCTGTGAACAGAAAGACAGATTTTCTTGCTTTCAGTGTAGCAAGATTATTTTGGGGTATTGGACACTCAGGTATTGCACAAACCCGTGGAGGCCAAAGTCAGCTTGAGTGCATGAATTCTGAAACTTCACACAAATTGTTATGCTGACAATATAATTTGTAATGAAAAGTAGTATTAAATTAGGAAAATGCAAAATAGAAGCATTTTCACTAGTGGTCTGAGACATATCTAGCACACTCACTGTTGGGTTAATTTGATTTTCCCTGCATGCATTTGCCGTCACACTTCCCGATTTGATTTTTCTGCCCTTAATGAAGTCATAAAGGCTGTGTTTGGGTGTGTGGAAACTCTAGGTGGCAGTGTTGTCCTGTTGTGCTCCTCTTTTCAGGTTTATTAAAAAATGATTACAGTGAGGCATTCATCTGTCTGTCTGTATCTGAACAAAACTAAATTACTTTTTTCTGTGACACTGCAGTAAAAAAGTCAAGCAGAATCTTTTAGAGAAGGCTGCAACATGTTCTGAAATAAATGTTGTATCATCTGGATGCTTATTTTAAACACGGTGACAGTCTGTGTGGGTTCGAGAATCTCTGCTAGGGGGTCAGGTCATCGACTGGCCCTTAAACAGCACAGAAACCCTGATTGCTTTTTGCTGCTGGAATCGGCCTCTCCAAATGCGACAAAAAAACAGAACAGTGATTGGTAAGGATGTGAAATGCGATCTGCATGTCTCTTTCCGCAGCTGCTTCATTAGCAGAGCCCAGATTCCTGAACTTAGTATTCAGTTTTCAGACTGCTGTGAATGCGTGCAAGTGCTGCTTTGTTTGTTTGTTTGTTGTTGTTTATCCTGATGTCTGAATGCATGGAATGGCACATTCAGCATAGCTGCAAAATAATGCGTCACATTAATTACAACATAACATAAATATCAGAAATAGATCAGTCAGGACTATGATCACTTATTTAAAGCAATTATAGGGCACTTATATTATTTTAGGCCTGAAAAGACAGAGAATAAAATGAAAGCAACATTTATTTAAATGAATAATAATAACATTGCATTAATTGCACAGGGAAATTTTAATTCCCTCACTGTGTTTCTTGGATTAGTGGCAGCCCATTAATACATCACAACTTTGCAAAACTGCATTAATTGTTTTCATAAAACTTTGTGGCCTTTTCATTGGTCATTTTAACAAGAAAACTAACATCATTGCAAAACTATTGATATTTAAACATGTCAGATGGGTTTTAATTGTGATAATATGCGTAAATGCTTGTAAAACGGATGGGTGAATTATTTTTAATTTTTATTTTATTTTTTATTTATACCTGTCCTATCTTAATATTGACAGACAGCTATAAGTGTCCCTGTAAACAGCAACATTGGCTCAACCAATAGCCTGGGTTTGAGTGGGTCTGTTTGCCAGACTGGGGGTAGACAGGAAAGTGTTTGAGAAACATTTTTCTTCATTTAGTGATACCTGTCTGTGTTTTTTTTTTGTTTTGTTTTTTTTTTTTAATAAAGAGTATAACCCTCACAGCAATTTGTGTTATAGAAACATTCTTGGTGGTGGGGAAATTCTTGTTCTAGGGATTTTTTATTGGACAAATTCTGCAAACAATTCATTAATATTTTTTGGTATTTTTATTTAAAGATAGGACATTTGAAATGTGAGTATTTGCTAACAGCTTATGCCTTTTTAACTTTTAGGAGTACACTAGCATATATGAAAATTACTTCAAAAATAGACTAAAAGACTATAGACTAAAATATAGACTAAACTCCAGACTACAGATTCATTAATCTCATTGTGACTGGACTTCCTGGAGTTCAAGGCGACCACATCCACACCACAGGTGTCGATAAAAACACAATGAAGGTGTGTAAATTGAGAACCAGTAACATCTTTTGATGGCGACAAGGAGCTTTACTAAAACCCATCTGTGTCAGAACGATTATTGTCAAAAGATGTTGAATTATTAAAAAAAAAAATCCAAAACATGGCTGACATCCTAAATCTGCAGAACTCCTGCGTGGCAGATCCTGATGAGGCGTCTTTGTTGCTTTGTGAAACGGGCCATCTGCGGGGCATCTGCCCAGTGAGGGGTGACGTGGCCCAGCCCGGGCGAGCTCAGAAAGCATGAGCCGGATCAGCCAGTGCTGCTACGGTTACTGCTGCTATGGTTGCGGCTGGTACAGTAAATGCATTGATTTAGTTCACTGTCAGCCGAACCCCCTCCAACAGTCAGCTGGGATGTAAATATTATCTTACGGTTCTCTCCTAAGCGATCACCTTTCTGAGAGAGATTAACACCCGAGCGGGGCGGCTCGGTTAAGAGCCCAGCGAGGGGCAGCTACGACTGCTGTCATTTCTTTCTGCAGTTGCCATCTTTCTCAAACCGTTTGTCCATGCTGACACAGAAACACTAATGTTGTGTGTCTTACCCGCAGTAATGTGCAAACCCAAAACCAATTTTTGCCATATCGGAGCTGGCAGCAGCGAGTGAATGCCTCTGGTGTTTATTTGTCGAGTGTCACAGATGGAATACAAAAGAGCATATTATTATCTGAGGTGAAGTAAACCTTCTGCGCCAGTATAAGCAGGATGTTTACCAGCTGATAAATGCTGTCTGTAAGTTGAAGGAGCAGTTCACCCAAAAATTCAAATTTTGTCATTAAATCTATGAGGTTTTTCCTGTGTGGAATGCTAAAGGAGATTTTTATCAGAACGTCCATGCTGCTCATTTCCATACAATAAAAGCAGACAGTGACAAGGGCTGACAAGCTCAAGGACATACATCACCATAAAAGTGAACAATATGACTTGTTCACCATGTTCTATATAAAGATACGGGATAGCATTGTCTAAGTACCAAAAAGTCACTATTGTGAATTTATAGGATATTAACGAAGAATATGAATGTCCTATCAAATGACCATTCTAAAAAATGGAAAGGAAAGTGATATAGCAGAATGGGAAAAAAACTCAACAGGTTAAAAGTTCAGACCCAAAGAGTTCATTTACAGTATAAGCTGTTTTCCTGGTGACCTTGGATAAAACATTTAAAAGTGCACTTAGTTTAGCTTTTGGATAAAAAGTATGTTAAATTGCTTATTAGGGGTCTTGCAATTTTATCACATGCAATTTTAGTGATGTCAGTCTTTGTTGAAAAAAACAACATTTTTGTGCTGTTAGTACAAACAATCTGTGTGCACATCGTATAATACTTACAAACTGTGTATTACTTACAAAATGTGTATTTAAAGAGTTTTTGGTCAGCGTTAGAAATATTGCAGCATTAAGCAGTGAAGTTATGAGTGATATTATCATTTATCACAGTGATTGGACAGATATCACAAGCTGGACTCATTTCCTGTGTTGTTTCTCACAGGAGAAAATAACTCTGGCATCTGATGAATTAGCTTGTGTTGGCAGAAATGCGACAGATTATACTAATGCACGGAAAGACATGCTATTGCTCAATTATCTCTAATTAACTGCTCAAATGACTCTGAATGGTTATAAATGATATATATTCAAACACAATGCAAACAATGCAAAGGTTTGGTTCTCATGAGCTGAGCCAAAACAAATCAAACAAAGCCGATCTGATACACCAATGCTGAAACACAAAGCGCAAATGCACGTCCATTATCCCTGGTATTGAAAGGACTTTCACTGTATTAGTGAATTTACTGGCGATCCTTATCGTACTCAGCTGTCGTGCCTTCACAGTTTAATAGATTCCTTGCGCAAGATAAGCAAGAATCATGCCGATCAAGAAGTGGTGTCTATCACCATCAGAGCTGGAGGTTCAGCGTAATGGACTGTTTGGTTTGTTGCCTGGTTGATCGTCAGAAGATTTGCTGCAATTTCGTTGTCCTGTTCAGACATCGTAATTAAGAAACCACAGCAGATGTTTTTGTCACATGACCATCATTGCTGAAGCTGAAGATCATGCATGCGGCTGACCAATGGCGAGCAGGAATGCTTTGAGGTTTAATTGTAAACAGAATCATTTTGAAGTGGGTGAAGAACTGCTCGTATGAAGTCAGCTGGGTGTCTCTTTGCTCTTAAATTTTCTCATGCGTGCTATTGTTCCCAACATCAATGGCAACTGTGGTTCTTGTAATTTTGAACCAGAACTTGTTGTTCTGGGAGTTGATGCCAAGCCCAGTAATGTGATGCAGAGATCATTTTCAATGTGTTTTCCATGCCCCTTTAAAATTGGAGAATTCTTCATGTTTTAATTTAGAAAATGAGAAAGAAAACACAATAGTAAGCAAAAACATCTCTCTGTTTTTTCCCTTTATAGATCAATCGTGCTCCAAGTTTTGGGACTGATCAGAAGATCGATTACGATGTAAAAAAGGGGGTTTTGCTCAACACCCTGAAACTGCTCAACATCAGGTATAAAGCAACACTCTCTCCAGAGTCTCATTAGCAACTGAAAAGAAATAGTTAATCAGAAACCTCAGTCTTGACGGTCTTCAGTGTTGAAGAAAGTATTGATTGCTTGTCTCCACTCCAAAGTAACTTAAGTTTCTTTGATGGGTCTTCATGCACTTGTGGCTGATACAGTTTGATTTGAAAGATTGTGGACGTTTCGTTGTTTTTGAGCATGTGAAATGCATGATATTTACAATCGTAATATACCATTTAGTGTGGATCTGCCACACATGTGAGTCCATTTGTGTGTGAATTCAAAGGAATTTGGTTTAAAAATGAAATTATATGTAATTTAAACTCCATGGTAAGTTTTACGTTTATCAAAACAGAAGCTTGTTTATGCACTTACAATAGAAGTCTATGGGGCAGGTGTATAGGCTTTAAAAGTGAAACTATGTACTGTATGTACTGTATATTCTTGTTAAAGCGCTTACAGTACTTCAGTTATTCAGTAAACGGATGTTATTTCATTTGTAAATTATAATAATTGTGCTTTTCAGAGGGACCAATTTATTTGGCACATAAACTTGTTATTTGTTACTAATAAAATTCCTGTGAGTGACATTAAACAGACTGTTTCAGTAAGTTATTTTACTATACGTCCCTCTTTAGTGTTCTTATCACTGCTATAATCTCAAAGTAACTAGGTTTACTGAGTTTAAATGGTCGTAACATTGCAATTTTATCTCAATTCTGTCATACTAGTCTCATAGAAAGTCTAATAGAATGTCTAATAGAAACATTTACATGTTTCATGGCTGTATATTTCAAAAAAAATTATTCTATATTTTTTTAAATATAATATAAAATTATTATATTATATTTATTATAAAAACAATGTTTACAGTACACCTGAACAGTAGGTACAATGAGTAAGGACATTAAGTCATTAAATAACGTTACTGTAAATAAGTGCATTACTGTAAACATGTTTTCAAACCAAGAAACAGTCAAAATGTTCTCTGTGTTATATTTAAACCCTAATATTTCTAGTAATAAGTGCTTGTCTATGTCTGTATTTTGTTTGTTTTTGTGGATGTATAAGTCATTATATACTTTAGCTTGTGTGTTTATTGAGTGTGTTGCTGTGTATTGTAGTGTGTGTATGTGTATGGCAGCACAAAGGCACCCTTCTTCTCAGGTCCCAGGTTTACCTTTTGTACTAAATATACCAAAATGGCCTAACAATGGTCTTACACTAGAACTCAACAGAAGACAAATTTAATCCAGCAATAGATCAGGTTTCAAGAATGCAGTCTTTCCAGGCCTGGGCAATAATGGCAGTATATGATTAGAATAAACATAACATTGGTGTGGAGGCTAAAGTAGTTATTGCTATAGTTGTCTTGATAGATAGTATTTAGAGGACAAGCTTTTATCCATTTACTATAAACGATTATATCTTTTGGTTTACATCCATCAAGTAAAAATATAACTTAACTGTTTATCACCAAAAAGAAAATGACCATGATTTTGTAAAACATTTGGACAGTTGAATTTTTAGCAGAAATAATTATAATTGTGATATGTATTATTGTGATATGAAATTGTGATATGAAACTGTGATAACAGATTTTGGTAATACCGTGCACCTGTAATTGTTAGCATTTTTTTTTTGCAGTGAATTTGTTGGAGGTCTCTACAGATACTTACTGTGTGTAATAGTCCAAGATACTTACTCTGTGTCATAATCCAAGACTTCAGAAAGTTCAGATTTTTTAGCATAGTACTCTGGTGAACCAAGATCATATCAAAGCCGGCTTGTGCCAGCTTATATTTCCACAAAACCAATGACATGGTTAATTTTTTTTTCTCGCTACCAAGCACTCCAAAGTGTAAAAGTTGTATTGAGGAAACAAGAGGGTTCCCCAGTGACTCTGGAGCCCACTGACCCTGAGTGGCCATTTACAACAGCAAATTTAAAGCGCCAGTGACCAATGAAATCATGAGGTGCGGAAAGCTGTCAGGTCGAGTGATGTATGGAGTGTTGGAGTTTGTCAGGATTCAGGCTGGGAGTTTTGGCTGCTCCTGGGTGCTATTACTTGAGCTTTTCTTTTTTTATCTACTCAGAGCAAGTGATAAGCGACGGAATCTGGCCCAGCAGAAGGCGGCAGCCCAGCGGCGACTCTATGGACAGGGATCAATGCGGAAACTGACGACAGGATCATCTGAATGGGAGAAACAACGTCATCTACTGGAGCGCAGGAGAGAGGAACTGGTGCGGCTCATATATTTGGCTTTTATAAAGCAAAGTTTTATTTTTGCTTCATATGTCATATTTCGGTTACACTGAAAAAAAAAATATTTATTGTCAGAGCTGTGGCTTAGCGGTTAGCAACAAACTGAGCTGAGGTGGTCATGTGGGAATGCAGGTTTAAATCGGGCCTGTTATTTGTCTACTTTCTGTATACTCGACTACTCATGCAGGCAACCGACTAGTCGATTTTGTAGTTCTGCACATTCCAAACAGAATCAAAGACAGTTTTTAGAGGCAGTTTGATATAATTTGCTTTTGTGCTCCTGTCCTTGATTGGTCTTTCAATCAACTTTTAATAAATGAAGAGATGAAT
Organism: Ambastaia sidthimunki; assembly: GCA_036877625.1. NCBI lineage: Eukaryota > Metazoa > Chordata > Actinopteri > Cypriniformes > Botiidae > Ambastaia > Ambastaia sidthimunki. The sequence goes on from JAZGTK010000170.1 coordinate 42,039, forward strand.
AAGTGTGAGATGGCTGCAGGTAGGTGGTATTTTCAAAGGGCAAAGCTGGCTGAAGAGGAGCATTGGGATGGGTGATTGGGGGCTGAGCGAATATGCCTGTACCAGCATTTAGCAGAGATCAGTGACTATAATAGGAGACACCCTGCTGCGGCACTGCAAATTGACCAGCTGACCTTTCCACAATTATAGCTTTTGATGTATTAAAATGGTACAGTGGGAGTTAAATCTATATGAATTATGAATGGGCCCCCTGTATTAACAAGTGTGGAGAAGAGGCTGTTATTCGCTCCCGCAAACTCTCAGACTTCATTAAGGTGCCTTGTAATATGGGAGAGAAGTCATTCGTTGCCATTGTTATTTTGTTTTGGCCGTCTAAATTGCACCACAGGACAGTGCTAGCAGAAACGTTGCTTTATTTCCCCATTTCTTTGCAGTTCTTCTCACCACTTACTCACCTGTGCTGTGTTTTCAGAAAGAAAGACTGGCCCAAGTCCGCAAGCAGGTCTCCAGAGACGAGCACGAAAAGCGACACCTGGGGAACTACAGGTAGGGGGTCTCTTACCGTTTGTTGTCCTGTAAGACGGCTTGCTTACACCTGTGGTGTCTCTTGTGGCCCAGTTTGGGATATGTGACAGTATACTTCTGTGGCTCTTGAACAAGGACGGGGCGAGGACAAGATGTTGGGAACATGGAAGATGATTACTTAGGCCTGACATTGTTGCGCTTTAGAACTAGCAGATGCTTTGTTTGAAAACCTGGCAAGCTGTTTACAAAGACAACAGAGGCTGCCATTTAAAGCAACTTTTGCCTCTGTTGTCATCTCTTTGAAACAGAAAATTGTAGGTTATTTTAAATACTTTTCTTTACATATGTTTGTTTATAAATCAAAATTATAAATCATTATTATAAGCTCACTGTTGCGAATCATAGTAAGGTATAGAGACAGTTTTGACCTGTTTGATCTATTGTGTATTTGCTCAATAACATTTTTTTTTTTAACCAAAAAGTTACAGATTGCAGCTTTAAAAATGGAACATTTTATCATCTTCAGCCTATTTGTTGCCATGTGGTTTTATTTTCTTTCTTCCCATAAACACAAAGGAAATGCGAGACAGAATGTCTGAATAGATTTTTTTCCATTCAATAAAAATAGATGCTGATTTATAATTCAAAGCTTCACAAAAAGGACAAAAAGCTTCATAAATGCAGTTCATATGACTCAGCACTATATCCCTAGTACACTGAAGTACACTGATATGCTATCTTTGTGTGTGTAATATGTTTAATCATTATTTGAAAATAAAATTGGATCTGAACATTTTGTCCTTGCTCTTAAAAGGTATCTGCCAATGGACCAAAATATCCAATAAATGAAACCAAAATGTTTGTTATTTTTAAATGCTGAACGAAGACCTGGTGTTGGGACTTGATTAACCTGACCTCATTACACTTGCATCTTGACTAACTCTGTGTGTTATCTCTAGCAGGGTTAAGCTAGAGTCTACTTCAAAAAGGAGCTTCGCCATTTAGCATCTACCGTATTTTTACACATCAGATCACTCGTAATTGCAACGAATCACTCCATAAATATGGCCTCCACTTCAGAGCCTCAGAGGAAGAATCCGCAACTAAGCTGCTTTCTAAATAGGTCATTTAACGCCCATGTGCTTTTCTGTTCAAATCTAAATAAAAACACCCCAAAAGATGCTGAAATATGAAGTGTTTGAGGTTTGTGGGTCAGACCCAGATTTCAACATGCCATATGCACAAGACTAAGCCCACTTCCTTTTACTAGATTACTGCTGCCGCACAAGTTTGTCCATCATGCTTGTAGCTCTTAATGGATTTGGGGCGGTTTATCTTCTGATCTGAACATTTACAATACTTGAGCTTTTGATTACACTGAAGCCGGAGCCTGAAAGAGGCCGTTTAAACATCCCAGCCCGGTGTTTTAGTTTATCAGACTGAAGCATAGAAATATTAGAGGTATAACATATCAGTCTTTCCCTGTTCACTGTGTATTTTGATTAGCAGCACCACCATTGTTTTTGATTATGACTTTTCAACAAGTGGTTCTCAACATTATCCTCACTAAAATTTGCAGTGCCTGGGCCAAAATGTATGGGTTAGACCCCTCTTCCTCAGGCATAACAGAGAAGACCTTAGTGGGCCCAGGACAACATTTCCAGCATATGTCATTTGGACCTATGCAGTTTAAATTTAATTTTAAAAACATTTTGCTTTAAACATTTTTTGCTTGGAATGCTAATTGAAATCTAAAGTAAAATGTGGCTCCTGGGGCGAAACCAGCTGAGCTTTAATTATATACAGTACATGACCCAGTACGACACTGATTCGATGGTCTGTTGTTAGTTACACTGAATGGTTTACACTTCTCTGGCTTTTGTTTAGTCTAAATGTCTAATAAGGACAAGTGCATTAATCATTAGTATGCAGCATTAATGGACATACGCATGTTCAAAAAGAATGATTGAGGTTTGTTTAGCTGATTAGAAAAGCAGGCAGACCAGACTGCTAAATCAGATAATCAGATAAAACTCTCTCTCTCTATTTCTCTCTGTACAGACGTATTTACCCCCCCGATGACAAGCTGCTCCTGGAGAAATATGAGAGTCTTCTTTCAGCTGCCTTTCAGACATTTCTCGCTGGGCGAGCTGCCTCACTTCAAAAGGAAATGAATAATCCGCTGAAACGAATGAAGGCACGTACCTGAGTCGCAACTCAACAACCTCTCTCTCTTTTCCTCTGGATCCCATCCCCCCTTCTGTTGCTCCTCTGCCGTGAAAATACGATACATTGAGGAGAACTGTGGATTGGTGTTTTACTTCTTTTGCAATTCATTGTGTCCTCACCATCTGATTCTCATTAGTGGTGTTTGGTAAGGCCAGCAACCCTATTAATATTGCTTAGACTCTGAGTTTGGGGTTTGTTTGAATCCCTTTGTCTTAAGTATTAATCAGAGGTATAAAAATGTCCTACACCATCTGTGCTTCGGACATGAACGAGAACTAAAATTGCGCTGCTTGTTCAGGAAAGGTGTGTTATTACTTTATAAAGGATCAGACTCGAGATTTTCACAGGCAAAAAAAAATCCCATTGACTTACTTTATATGAGGCACCTGATCCCTGTCTAGGGACTAGAGACCTGGGATATGCTCTTGTGACCTGGACCAGTAAGTTCTTGTCTAGCAACCGCCCAAAACACTCTAGCAACTGCATCACTGCCAAAAATGTCTTTTTGTATGTTTTGTTTTACAATGTCTTGGTCTTGTATTTATGAAGGTCTGTGTTCTGAAATCCCACATTCATCTGGAGTTCATTATTGCGCCATTCGTCCTTTCCTAAGACCTCTGGATGTTCATTTTAAGGGGATTTTCAAGGCCGGATCTGTGTACCCATGCATATATGGCATATTGTTGGAAGTGTTCATCTTCATAGCATGCATTGATGGAATCTGAAATGAGAATCTGGAGTCTGGTTGCACGTGAGTTTGAATTGCTGAGTGGCAGCTCGCTGATGGTGGTGAGATGGTTGTTAGGCAGGTTGTGTTTTCGAGGCAGGAACCGTCTGTCGTGGCTGGGGAGTGTGTGAGCTGTGTCCTGTGGAGTTGGTGTCTGGCTTGTTTGGGACTGAACCAAGAGGTCTCGGTTTGTGCCATTGCCTTGTGGTCTTTGACCTTCCTGTCTATCAGTGTGTTCAAACACTTCTCTTCCGAGCAACGGCTTTAGAACTAATAAAACTGAGCATTTAACTCGAGTCTAAGGTCCACTTTGCAAAACAGACACAGTATCCACAAGTGGGGAAGTTACTCCTACAGGTAATTTGTTACTAATGACTTTATCTATATTGTAATGGGATTACTTGACTAATTACTTTGTCTGAAGACTTATTCAGTGACTCATTACTTTAATAATTCATTTCTAAAACCCACAATAGACAATAGAAAGATGGACACTAACACAGATGCTTTATCCAGCTGGATAAAGATTTCTTATGTCAGAAGCCCAAAGAAAATGCAGCCTGTTTAATTTAAAGACCTTTTTAAATTCTATTGAAATTATATGTAACACAATAGGTATTTGCACCAAAACTTTCAAACCTTGTTTCCTATCCCAAGAAATATAATCATAATCAGCTTTTTAGACTGCACCCCGGTTCAAGGGCAAGAACAGCAAACTTTTGCAACCATTACACTAGCAAACACTGGCAAATATTGACTCATCACCTGCAGTCAGAATGTGGGCTTATAGCAGCCCATTTTCCCTCAGCTGCCTGCTTGAACAAAGAGTCTGGGTTTGAGTAACAATGGAAGGCAGCGATGAGCGAAAAAACAGGGTTTAATGCACTTAAACTCTCTCTCCTTCTGAGGCAGAACAACAGATCAATGCCCGGTTTATTGAGTTAGAACCAGGATAATGTTTCTGCTTGAAAAGCATGCAGCATTTGTAATCGAGAAACGCAGATCTTACTGTTTTTCTAACAAAAAGAAAATGCGTTGAAGCACAGATTTAGAACAATATTGATCAGACTGTTGATTGTGATGACTCAATCTACCAAAAAACATTTTTCTGTTGTCATTGGTAATGCCTGCTCTTTTCTCCTTTGAACTTTTGTCAATGTCTAGTGTTGTTTTGGTTTAAATAACTTCTTTTCAAATGTTTTCATGCTGCTTCAAATGTCAGGTGTGTAACCAACATTTACAAAGTCACTTTATTTGTCATGTGACAAAACAGGTTGTCAGGTTGAGGTTGTCAGACTGTGCTGTTGTCATGAAAGATCATCTGAAAGCATTTGATGAACCCAAGAACAGTTTAATTAAATACAAACAAACACAGACATAAGCATGGACTTGACTAAACGTGAACAGACCTCACCAACAGTAAGAACACAAAGACTAAACAAAGGAAAAATGAGGGCTTTAGTACACTTACAAAATAATAATAATGCTTTGTATAATGCTTTAACAAACTAAAGAGCATAATTTCCTTTTTGACTGATGCCACCTGATTGCTTTTCCTTTTCAATTACATGACTATCCTTGAGCCAGTCAGTTTTCAATTTATAAAATCCTTGAACAAGTCTCAAAAAATGGCCTGTTTCACTCGGAAATATCAGATTTACAGGTAAAATGTTTGCTGACTGTGTCCATTGTTGACTGTAAAGAAGAAATGAAGCTGGTTCAGATTCCAAATGGATTCCTGAAGCAGATAAACAGCTGGCTCTGATTTATGCCAAGAAATGAGGTGACATGCAGTGTGCTGATTTAACTCATAGTTTGGTGAAACTAAAAATGTATTTTTAAATCAGAGATTTATTTAGAAAAAATATATTTCTTCAGTTGTTTTTCTTCAGTTTCACTCTACTAAAAATCACTACTGATCTGAAAACTCACTTACATGATCAAACTGGAAAAGTTGAAGATGTATCTGTTTGTGAGTCTGGTTCTTACTGTATATCTGTTCACTGTTCTACAGGAGGAAGATCTTTTAGACCTGCTGGAACAGTGTGAACTGGATGATGAGAAACTGATGGGAAAAAACTCCAAACAGAAAGGGTCTAAGGTACACACACTCCCCCTTATGAACTATATTAGTGAGGACTTCTCATAGACAGTAGTTCTCATATTAAGATAATCATATTATTTAGTTTTAATGTTTTTTACAGCAGTGCTGTTCCAATGAACTGCAGTGAGCATGTTCCCCTTATTTCACAAAATTAAAGTTTTTTTGTAAGGACAATGATAAAACTAAAGAAGCCATTGTAGATATTGATGATACACACTATTGAAGGCCTTAAGGACAGTTGTCAGATTGGGTTCTCCTGACCAATCAGATCAGTCAGACAATTGTTTAACCAACCTAACAAATAATAGATTTTGAAAACCTGCAGTTTTGCACATTTCTGCTACAGTGTCTTTGCAAGTCATTCTTAGTGAATTCCCTTGTCTCTATTGTTCTGGGTGATTTCATTGAAAGCTGTGTTCAAATTAACACTGTGGGTTACAAACAGAGCGACCCAGAGGACAGTTTTATTGACTAGGAGGTTGCTCCTCTGGGTCTTAAGAGACCTAATGGAGTTTTTAGATATGATTAATTTAAGTATCCGCTTCATCTCAGATGTTTCTCCTTAAATTTCTATAGAGATATAAAAAGACATAAATGTGTCAATTTTTGACATGTAGTAAGGGTATAGAGTTAGTATAAATTAATATATAATTACCTCCAATTATTAGGTGTTGGAAACCACTGATAAGAAATGTCCGAATTTATATGGAAATCTCTTACTTTCAATTGAAGTCTTTTAGTCAGATCTGACTACAGTCTAAGACATTTATATCGGTTTTGAAACTACAGAAGATAAGTTTGAGATTCTTTTCTCATAAGAGACATCTGAGAAGCAGGACACTTAAGCAAAACTGCATTTGATTCCTGTTTAATCTCATGTCTGTCTAGGAGAAACAATTTATATAGTTCAGAGATCTCATCAGGGATTTTTCTTTCCTGTAGGATTGAGCCAAATTATGGTTGAAAAGGTGAAATTAATGCATTCATGAGGCTAACAGTCAGTTTCTCCAAAGTGTGGGACAGATATTCAATATCTTGTTCAATAACTTCTTGAAGGACATAATAGATTAATTCCCCTGACGTGCATGCATGTGTTTCAGAGCGAATGAACATGTTCCTGCAGTGACATTAATCAAGACTACTTGTCGGGCGTGCAACACGCGCCCTGCCACCCTGCCAAACGTTAATTGGACTCGTGGTGAAGGCTGCAACACTGACATTTTTCTCCAGTCTTCTCACATCATCTCTCCCGGCGGATGTGTTTGTGTGATTGTCTGTCTGTAGGGCCTGTCCTCCATGCCTGAGAGCAGCCCATCACCCAGAGGGCACAGGGACCCCAAAGACTCTTCAGGCAGCTGCAGCGACAGCAGCTCGGGCTCTGATGCTGACGGAGAAGATGAAAGCAGCAGCACCACGCAGGAGAAGCTCAATCGCTCTGAACGTTCCAGTGAGTTCCTCCACTTGGGCCTATGAGGGAAGGTTGTATTCACAAGGTACCAGGTTGATACAATGAGCTGGGCAGGTTAGGGTGGATGTAGTGTGTAGCCAAAACGTTAACCAAATGGTGTGCGTTCTGGTCTGCCATGCAGCTTGTGTTCTGGCCAATTACTGACTACTCAAATATGAAGAGAATGTCAGACTTAATAGTCATCAGAGTCTGGTTTATTTGAACTAGGTTATACTACAATAATAGACCAGTTTAACAAATTATAATGGCATGACAGTCTTTGTAAATTGTTGTACAGTAAACATCAACAAAAAAAATACGCTTCTGAGTTATGTCTGTGAAATAATCAGTACTTTTGGGCTGCTAATTTTTTTTATATAGTTTTAAAAGTTTTTGAATTTTTGTTTGGGCACTGTAGCAAAAACATACACTTTTGTTTGCATATATCTAGATTAATGGTGCTAACCTGCCCAGCTCATTTTATCAGCCTGGTACCTTGTAAACACAGTTTGTTTCCTGGTGGACTGATTAATAAAAACAATGTGCCCTCCTGGAAGTTGCACAGGGCCATCTCATCAGATAACAACTTGGAGTTTTAGGAAAACAGTTTTAGGTTTTGTGCGTGATATTCATCAGGCAGTCAGTAATTGGACTGTGAAAGGTCAATTATTGTAATAAATTGCATAATGTTATTTTGTATACTGCTACCAAAAAAGACAATGAAAATAGGATAATTGCATCTGCACCAAGACTTCAATCAATTGATTGATTTTGATCCAGTTCATTGAATAATCAGAAATGGAACTGATTGGCTAAAATGAATCATACTTAACATTTCATTTAAGAGTGGGAGTGGACATCCTAGGTGAACGCTTTTGATTAATGCATCAGTTTATTCGGCTATAAAGCTGGTTGCATAATACAATGTTGCGATAGCGATGTAGCATTTTGTTATGCTCAACCACTACTTATTAGATAAAGTAGCTCGTTACTGGAGAAGCCACACTATTTTAAAAATAACCGAGCTAGTGTCATGCCTCAGAAAAATGTAGTTAAGTTAGTAGCATCGCTAGTTAGTAAATCCCCAACCCCGTGGGAAAGATCCGGGACTTTCTCCCATCTGCACTGCTTCTATATGGGCAATCTGTCTTCCAGTGGCTTCTATATGGCAGTGAGAGCTGCTTATTACTTAAACTTTCAGCAGCCTTTTGCCTGGCCAGACATATTAAATCTACGGGATCATTTGCTGAGCCCAAGCTAAATTACAGATGTAAATCTACAATAGTGCATTTGTTTACCTAATTAATACATGAAACAGAGAAAATTCATCTTTTTTAATTAGGGTCACAGTCTTTGCTGGCCTGGTGCGGTGGCTTTTAATTTGAGTGGCTGGCTGCAGCAGGTAATGTCGTGAGAGGTCCCCGGGCTCTCATGTGCCACAGCATTAATGAGATTTTCTGATGTTTCAGTCCAGCGGTTTAAAGGGAAACCAGGAAAGCACAGGTTGAGGTGAAGTTCTTTTAGTGTTGCGCGAAAAGTGCGCAAACAAGCTTTGAAAATGTTTGTGTTAAGTTGCGTAATGTTTAGAAGTGCAGTATTCCTTGGGGCCCATCCGCTCAAAGATTCTGCACATAAGCCTTTTTCTTTTATTGTAGTTTGGAAGTCGATCTCACCATGTGATGTTTTATTAACTTCGCTCAGGTAGGGCACTTTCACAAATAGTGTACAAAAAAGAGCCTGAAGAACTTAAAAAATAGCCAGAAGGTGCTTAACCTTTAGAAAATGTTCTTCATTCACTTCAGGTGGTCAGATAGAATTTTTTTATGTTTGATTTTAATTTATTAGTTATTATTTATTATTGTTGTTTTTTGCTATCCTTTTACAAACATTTGGGACATTTCTGAATTTGATTAAACCCTGAACCCTGATTATTTTCTAGCAGTGAAAAAATTAACGCACAAATTAAGCTCATTAGGTCCAAGTTAGTGTAGTTTGGTACAAAATGTTAGTTAGTTAGTTATTAGTTGGTTAGCTTTTTTCCCAAAATAAAATAAGAACATTAGCTTGGTCTCTTTTTTTGTTGCAAAAACATTAAAAAAAACAGGTAAAGAGTTACATTTTTCAACAACAAACTGAATTCTTGTAAACAAAATATTTTGGATAAGAAATACAACTGTTTTAAACTGTTTAAAACTGTTCAACTGCTGTGTTCATTTTATCTTAGATAACAGTTTAACAAAACTAATTGTTTTTGTGATTGGGTTGCCATAAGAGGAGAAATTAGGGCATTCTGGGGTGACTTTGTTTTGCCCGCTCTGCCACACACTACCCTAAGGCCATCTGCAGTAGTCGGAGCTAAGCTTTTATAATACCGCATTTGGCAAGTTCTCTCCCTCAAGAATCACGGATGGAGCAGCGACGCTGCTGGCCAGCTCACAATCTGGAGGTCATTCAAAATCACAGAATCATATGAATGTGTGTTTGGATGCGCTTGTCCTTCCTGATCCTGAGTTGGAGAGCTGACAGCCATCCGACCTGCAAAGTGACCACGTGGTGTGGTGATTAATTAAAGCCTTTGATCCACAGTTGATGTTTTTTGTTGGTTGTTGGCAATTTCTTACTCTAGATTTAATTTCCGTAGTGATCCATGATAGAGCGCGAGTGTTTGTTAAATCTTTAAGTCAAATGTTTTGCTGATGTCTTGGTTTTCTGTTTTAGGTCGTGTTCATTGGAAACCCGTCCCTAAACCTCTGCGGGGTCCTTCCTCCTCCCCCGACCTTTCCGGACTCATCCGCCGTTCCATGTCCTGTCCACGCTCCATATCCTCTCTGACTGCGCAGTCACCTACCAACGAGGCCAGGCGGCCAAAAACAGCCACTCACATGGCTAACGCCCCAACTGCAGCCACTCAAATGGCACCCAGTGTGATGCCAGTGACCCCAGTGCGACCCCACATGGTGTCTCGCTCCCAGTCGCTCAGTCGCAACAGTTCTGCAAACAGAGTTCTACAAAGCAGCAGTCTGGGTGCTATTCAGCCTAATACGGCAAGTATAAATACTAACATGCTACTGTCTTGCAGTATGTGTACGGTGTGCGCTATGCAATTGTCTGTCAAGGGAACAGTGCTTGGAATACTGCATTCCATAATGCATAATGCTGTTTCGGTGTGATGAATAAACCGGAAACTAATTGTATCTATTAGTAAAACTCACAAAAACGTCAATGCCATATTTCACTAAAAATAAAAATAAAGAGATTACATAATTTAAAAGAGTAGATATTTATACAAGCACTTATTGTATTACAGTATGTTTTATAACATTTTGATACATACAGTAGGTAGGTAATAAAGGGGTAAGATGTGACCTAGACATTTTGTAAAAAAATCTATTCTTGATTTTTCATATAATTCTTACAAGCATACATTACTTATCAAGCCTCTCATTATCTAGTTATGTTAAAAATAATACTGGACATTACATACAGTAGTTTCCTATACACAGCTGTATTGTAATGTATCGGGACAGAGTAAAAATTGGTGAATCTAGGTTATGGAATTTCATATTGTGTATTCCATTATATAAACAGTGCATCTGAATTGTATTTTTTCTGTATAAAAAAAAGTCTTGAATTTTTGTATGACTGTTCTGACCAAACGTTTCCAAGCATCTTAAATTGAATTTCAAACCACATATGCATGAGTCGTACTGGATAAAAGTGTCTGCCAAATGTCAATTTAGAAAAGGATAAACTAATTTGGCTGAATTTGGCAAAAAACGTTCTCCTGTCTGTTTGAACCCAGCGTTGATAAGGACATGTGACACAATGTTTGAAAAAAACTGTATATGCAAACTTTTTAAAATAATATAAATCAAATAGTATACATGCAATAGTGTGCATTATACTGCACAGTATGCAGTAAGCAGTGTTTTTGCTAGTATTTCATTTTTAACAAAGTATTCTTCACACATACAATGCAATACATACACATCTACACAGACATTTCTTTTTCTTACCCAAGATGTCCTCTAGAGAGGTCTGAACAGATGTTCACCAATATGGCTGATTTACAGAGGATCTGGCAACGCTTCTCCTGTAAAAATGACAAATATCATTTTTAGTTTTCCCATTGCTATCCTGAGTCGATTCAATCCATCAAACAATAAAGATTCAGCACACATGCTCTCACAATGGCAATCTTTTCTATTTTAACACTGTAATATCTGCTCTTGTAGTCTCGCTGTGTCTGGGCACCTCAGAGAAAAAAATCATATAGGTGAAAAAATTCATAAAGTGAAGCTAAATTGGTCCTGTATTTACAAGCACATTTATCTAATAAATAAGGACCACTCAGTCCTTGCCCTTCGGTCCATATACCACGGGTAAGTGTGTGTGCTTACTTTATGAATCATTATTGAGTCTCACAAAATCAGTGTCCAGGTCACATCACATGCCAAAAATAAAATTATTTTTTTTACAGTAATGAGAAATTGGATACACAATTGGAGGCACAATAAGTGTCACAAAAATATTTCAGTGTTTTTGCATTTAACTATGCAAAATATAATCTTAATTTTTTTTACATTTTGGCGTGAAATATGGACAATACGTTCTTGAAAAGTGATTTCACTTTTTTGTGGTTCTGGGGTCTGATAAGCCTGTATTTATAGGCCATATTATGTATAAAAATTTGGCTCCATATATACGAAGCTTTATTTCAGACTGTAGGCATCTTGCTGAGAGCGAGGTCTCACGGCAACAATCGGAGTTGGTCGAAACAAAGCTGATGACTGCGGAGAAAGTTGCCGCGGTCTAATTCATCGTGATTGTGCCGGTTGCGCAGGGGGAGCAAACGCTGAGCAAAGAGCAGGAAGCGGCGCTGATGCAGCAGACGCTGGCCGCGCTCGGAGAGATGAGGATCCGCTATCCAGGGAAGAGCGAAGAGGAGGCCGAGGCCGTGCTGGGTGAGGTGAGATGTGCAGCTGAGAAAAAGCGCTCGGTCAGAGCAGGCGAACCGGCTGCTCTGCTGCACTCGTTCCCCAAACTCATTTGAGAAGGCCCGAATCCAGAACCGTTCGCAAAGTCTCTCGTTGTATGTAGACTCATTAGCTGTCCACCTGTATGGTTAATGAGAGCCATTAGCTGTCCGCGCAGAAACACAGCTGGCTGACAGCACCTGTTTAACACACTTCTCAGCATTTACTTACTTCGGCACTTTCAGCACGACGGATCTGGGATACATTTACACACGAACGATCTGGTAAACACGGCGTTTAACAGGAGAGGAACAAATGAACGCGTGCGTCTGTCAAATCTGAATTAATTAGATTTTTCGCAGTTCTGCACGTGATATTTCTCAGTGTTGCGGTCTAATTCACCACCTAAATGAGTTACTAATGATTTATTCAGGAAAATAAACGATTATGGCCATTTTGACGCCCTCGTTGCGCACTGTAACGTGGCCGTATTTCATAGAGATGCAGTATGGTAGCACGTATCAGAAGGTATTCAGCCGAATCGGTGTTCACAGGTGTGTGCTGCGCCAGCGGGGCACAGTGAGGAGGGCAAGTATATTTTATTGATAAAGTCAAATGATGTAAAAATATTCAAACATTCAGATCAATGTTTCATCATGTTAAAAATTAATATGCGGGGAGAGATTGCACTGTGCTTATTCAAGGTCTTTGTCTTCAGAACATAAAAGAAGGAGAGGCCTGGAGCAAGTGCAAACTTGTTATAAGGGTATACAGAAAGACACACAGATAGACAGATTTATTCATCCTAAATGTGGCAAAGAATGGTAAATCCTTCTTACTAATTATACATATTTTTTGTTTCTTTACAATTTTACATCTGAAAATGATTTTTTTTTTAATTATTTCTACATTCCGGAACTCTTTACTCTGAGGAATTAGATTTTCAGTTGAGTGGGTTGCTAAGCTTGTTACTTATTGCTTATCAGATTAATCAGATATAATGTAAAACTTTACAGATTATGATTTAACATAATGATAATATGCAGTCACTCAGACATTAAACAACAGTCTATTTACCATAAATCTATTTACGTATTCAATATAAAATGATCTGTTTCCTCAGATTCTGAACAACTGGAAATACCACAAACCAAAAGTGGCTTCTTACTGGCTGGTGAAGCTGGACGCCACCAAACAGAGGAAGGTCAGTTGACTGAGAGCAAATGAGGTTTGATCAGTCATACTTTCCTGTAGCTCAGCTGGTAGAGCATTGCATTAGCAGCGCAAAGGTTGTGGGTTCAATCCCAGGGAATACAAGTACTGGCTAAAAAACAATATGTATACCTTAAATTCACTGTAAGTTGCTTTGGATAAAAGCGTTTGCCAAATGAATAAATGTAAATGTTTTCAGCTCCATCTCAGGTGATAAAAGTCCATGATGGATGTTTTAAATGCTTATAAATTCTAAAGACCCCAGGAAACAAATGACATTTCTGTCTGCCTTTAACAAAACACATGATGCAACAAAATGAAACAGTGCAAAGCCACTCAGTTTCCTCACGGTTACAGTAGTGATTGACAGGTTGTTTCAGCGGGCTACAGGTGTTTTGTTTGAAACAGTAGGGTGGGCAGCATAGGTTGGGCATGGCGGACTGATATAATGAGGGATTGTTTCGTTCCACATGCTGATTATTAGCTGAAGTTGAGGGATCAGAAAGAATAGAGTTAACGTGTCTCTCACAGGGGCATTAATTCAGCCATACTGTTGAAAGTCACATCACAGATGTCGAGGAGCAGAAGAGGGGAGAAGAAGCTGAAGGGGGGCTCCAGCTCATGTCATTACTCTCATGTCGTTCTTCTTACTTTGCCAGTTTGCTGTTCACAGCCCTTTTCCATCGAGTTGCATTGGGAAGTCTGATGCTTTTTAGTGGATCGGTTTGTTAGGGCATTTATGTCCGTGAATGGTTCACAGACTTATTGAAGGCTGTGCTCAAATGTATATTTGTAGAATATTTTGGTTTCCTGTTCAGCATAAGATAAATATAAAGCGAAATACTGCTGTTTATGATTTTGTACATATTAGAATTGTTTTCAGTTTCATTAGGTGAACTTAGTTTACATTTATTTGTGTAATGCTGTTATATAAAATAGCCCTCTGAAATGTTTTTTGTCAGTAACGTTTAGACTACACAAATACTTTCATGGTTAAAATATCAAAATCAAATAAAAAAGTTAATACAACAGAGAATTTTTCATAATTTTATCTAAAGCAATTTACAAATGAGAGAGCATTTAACATTTTGCCATTTTGCCAAAGCTACGTTTACAAGTAGGAATAGTTCTTATGCTAGGGACCATGTTAAACATGATTAAACATTGGAAAGTTAGAGATTAATCACATATATGCAAATCAGATGTGTTGTCAGTTATTTCCTGAACTAAAAATTAACAACAAATCAACACTTTACTCTCATTATACATCTTCCTGACTGTAAATGGTTTTAGTGTGCTAGTGGAGAAAAACGCCTAAGAGATGATGCAGGTGATAGACACCCACATGTCTCCATCACCAGATTCAATGCTGCTTGGTTTGTCATACACAAAAATAGTCATGTTCTACTCACTTATAGTTACTGTCAGCCTCTGTGTAGTTCACAAAAGTTAGGCTTCTATGTAAACACTCAGAAGAACATTTCAAAAGTCTGCATTGCCAGAAAGATTTTTCTCATGGGTGAGCTTGACCTTCAGCCTCAATGTTTCAGTCAAAAAGCTTGCTCAAAAGTGGCTGCCGGCAGTGTTTCAAAAGAGGAGCGGCCTCCACAATCCACTCCAAATTCACATTCATTCTGCCTCTATATCAGTATGGAATAACAACGATTAATTCCTGATGGACAAAATGAAGTCTGACCCACATTTCCTCTCGTTTAATATTCAGTTTTACTCTGAGTTAGTCAAAGTACAGAAGAATAATGGGCTGTAAGTGCCATTTCGTGTTGGCTATAAATGGACTTGCCTGTAGTCTGGCAAACAAGGGGTTTGAGCTTCCCCAAAAGTGTTAAAAAGTGTTGAGTTGAATATTTTCTATTTTATTCACCCACTTTGTGTTTGCTCTGCTATTTTTAATGATTCCCTTTTATCTGATCTTTGCACAAAGGTTTTGGACATCGTTCGTAACAACATCCGCTTGGTTCTGCAAAGGATCTGGAGTGAACTGGACGTGGAGAGTCTTCGCCTTTATCGCCTTTTCAACCGTGTCTTCAACCGCCTACTCTGGAGTCACGGTCAGGGGCTCTGGAACTGCCTTTCCAGCTCTGGGTAAGTTTAAATTCAGCCTTTAAAGGTGTTTGGCCCCTAAAGCAGGGATTTGACCATGAGCAAAATGGCCTCAGTTCTGTCCCTGATTGACTGAATGTAAAAAGTATTTATATAGACTTTCACATCCTTTGAGAGTCACATAGAAACATACAAGCTGGCTGTTATAATACACATAGACTCACACATGCTGTGATTTTATCAGCTCTGAGAGCAAACAGCAGGGACCCCTTTTTATTGACCGCCTCTCTCCCTCTACTCATTGCGGCAGCTTCTCAGGGACTTTGTATGGCCCACTCACTCTTGTAATTGCCACAGAGTGAAGGATGTTGTTATATAGCCAGGGTTAGACCATTTGGAGTTGATGAGAGCAAACACAACTCTGGGGGATTAGAGGCAGTGCCAGGGGCCCATGCTGTTTCTGTTTAATCAGGGACTCTTGTGAAGGTGGCCCGTGAGCCGTTAGCATGGGAAGGAGATCTCAGCAGGAGAGCGTCGCAGAGCCTCCCTGCCTGTAACGTACAATTCAGATCCCCAGACGTTACATTTCATCATCTCCGCAATCAAACAAATCTCTTCTTCTGTGTTGAGAGTTTGAAGAGGCGAGACATTTTATCGTTTCATTTCTTGACGAGAGTCAAATGAACGAGAATCAAACCCTCTAACTTTTGCAGACAATTTGTTGCTGCAGTGTCTATTTCAATGAAAAAGTGGCACAGCGTTGTAGTTTTTTACAGTCTAGTAGAGTGGGTTGTACAATGGTTGTTGTCAACCAGTAAATAGGTAGACAAATCCATGCAATTGTCTGCAAGCTAGACTTTTTTAGGCATTTATATGAGTGCGAAAACATGGTGTTAAGGAATTGGTGGGCTGTGTCCCAAACACAAGGTAGAACTTGAAATAAAAGGGTGTTGTTTGTCATTGTTGTTTACGTTGATGTATATACGTCACAGGTATATGTATAATGACAGTTTTACACAAATTTACAATTATTTTTTCAAAGAATTATTTTTCCCTTTTAATTGAATTCATTGCATTATCCAAAAATAGGCGTGACCACATGCTTAGTTAATATATTTAAGCTAATAGTAAAAAACAATTTTAGCTGAATTTCCTACAAAATAACTATAACATGACATATTGCAAGCTTGATTTTAAATTGTTCATTCGTTGATAAAAGGTTTTGCTGATACTGCCCAGCAACTATGCTGTGATATTTCTGGTGTGCGTATCTTCTCCAGCAGGTCGTCATGGGAGAGTGTGTTCAGTAAGAGCAGTGAGGTGCTGTCCACACAGGAGCTCAGGTGCTGCCAGCGCGTTGTCCAGCTGTGCAGAGACTGTCTGCTCGTGGTCTACAAATTTGTTGCAGACTCTCGCGGTTCTCTCAGCGGACTCAGCCCAGACTGGGACGACACAAGGTACGGTTACCCACCTCAAGCCGCCCACTGGCCAGCGCCGAGCATCATGTTTGGTTATGCCCATGAGGATGCTGCCAAAAGGATTTTTGATTATTAATGCATTGCATTAGAAAATTCACACTGCAGAACTTCATTTGATGTTAAAGATTTTAGGAAAGCTAAGTGATTTAGGGATGTTTTTTAACAGCTAGAATCTAACTAAGCATGATTTTAAGACATTTAACATATCATATCAGGCATCATTGGAATTACTGGAATTATGAGAACTACTCTAAAGATTCTTTCTCTAAGCAATGGATTGGACTTTTTGTTTCTATGGCACCACTCGTAACATCAAACACTGGCAATACTAACATTGAATTTCGAACTTGAATGTGTGCAGAGATCACTAACTGCTGAGGCCATTGCCTTTTAGGTTATGTAGGAATAGTCAATTAATAGATAATTGGCTATTAATTTTTTAAAAGATAATTGACTATTAATTTTTTTTACAATTTTACAAGCACAAAACATGTAATTACAGTAATTCTGACATTGTGTAAATGCATTAGAAAAGGACATGACAAATCAAATCTATGCATTTATGTAGCTTATGAATTATGCAGAACCATTTAGACATGTGCACTGTCCTAAAATTTGCCCTTGTCTGCTGGACAGCTCTCATCCTGTGATTCCACCCTCTTGGCCTTTACCTTTTGGTCTTGGACCATACTCTTGACCCCCATGTCTCCAGTATGTCCAGTCTGCGACCACCAACCTTTGAGCATCTGCTTTCATTCACATTTTTGAATACGGTGTCCTGGAGGGGGTGTGGCCTTAGAGAAAACAGCCAATCGCTTACTGCCTCTTCTTCATTCACCATTACAGCCAACATCCGCTCTTTCCTTTCACTCATGTTCTCTCAGGACATGCCTCATTGCCGACTCAGTGCTGGAACGGCCCTTGGGGATCTGTTATTTTTCAATGAGCCTGCATCTGCGTTGCCTCGTTAGTAAAGTGATGTCTGAGCATGTCAGAGTCTCAGTCTGGCTTTTTTACTCCATCCCCTGGTTTTCCTGGTCTGAATCCATCAGGTGACTGTCCTCTCTCCAGTAGCACAGAGACTTGCCTGATTGTGCACTCGATCAGAAAATTTAAAGTCAACATGAAATCAGAATTGACCTTATTTACTTTCCTAACACACTGTCTTTGTGTTATTGCACATAACGCATCAGTGCACGTTATTACAAAGAACAAAATACAATAACTTCCTTCACCTTTGAAATGACTTTCCTTCTTGGCTGACTCCGTGAATCCTTCTAACATTTCAACCCCTCCCCCAATCACCTGTCATAGAGAGACTTTTCATGATCCAGTCAGTTCCTGATGGTTAAAGGCCCTAGCCAATGTTTTGTTGTCATTGAATACCAATAATAAAAGTAAGATGGGTTGCGAACTTCATATTGACTTGCATAAGATAATACTGTTGGGATTTTAATTGAAAGTATCAATTGGCTAAAACTTTGTTGCAGAACAGTAATGCAGTTTTTTGTTAATTACTTTAAGTTGTATTATTTATTGACGTGTTCCCCTAGACAAACTGCGTGTTTGCATACATAATTCTATTTGTATATTTTATACATAGATATTACAGCACTTGCCACAAATTTTAAATTAAATTGAAATGCGAGGTTGTCATTGTTATGACAGTATACATGGCTGTGGAACTATAAAATGACAGTTTTGTGACAGTTATCAAGTCGTAGAAGTCCCGAAACTGCCTAACTTTTCAGAAACGTAATATGATATTTGGTGAACAATGAACTATCCATTTTCTCTCAAAGCGTCTTTTCACAAAGTTTAAACCTCCGCGAGGCAGTTGGATGATAGAGTGTAAGCTTTAAACAAGCAAACAGAAGAGATATGTGCAGATCTCACAGTGATTGTGTGTAATTAGTAAAGCACACACATTTTCGAAGGTTAGACAGCTGGCGGTTCTCCGGGGGCTTTGCACTGGCAGCTTTTTCCAAGAACTGCTCAATGATCAAAAGCCAAAGACCTGGTGGAATCCTCACAGAGGTCCAATTAAACACTGCCTGCAGCCTGATTGGACCCTGAGTGATAGAGCCCTCTCTAACCGATGAAACTTCCTTACAGGGAATTCTTTAGAGCCGGAAAGACCCACCTTCATATACGTTCATATTTGAATTTCATATTCCTTTGACATTTCCTTTTGTTGACCAAACTTAGCAGTCTGTAGTGAAAAAAATGGTAATGAGGCACAACCCCAACCCAAAACCAATTCTTGAGAACTCACCTGACTGAGTTCCCCAAGGCAAGAACCGGGGAGTGAGGCTTGATTTTTGAAGCTTTAATGAAAGGAACGCAAGAAAAGATCATGCACACGTGACGTGAAAGGTTGGCTCAATATGTTTGTCTATATTGCGCATCGATATTCATCATTGCCCGGAAGTTTTATTATCCATAACACTTGGGTAAAGGAAGCAAGCTGTCTTCTTTGATTATTACATGCTGGCAAATGTAGTGAATGCCTCGCAGACACATGCTTGACGTGGTGCAGTATTGTAGTGTGTACTCAAGTAAATTCAAGGACGTTCTTCTTTAGAGTTAATTTGATTCTTACAGAGTCTCTTGGGTCTGGCTTTCTGCAGAAAGGCCTTTACAACGAAATTTTTAGTCAGATAAGCAGCAGTCCTAATTTGTTCTGGCAGTATTGTGTTGCTGCTATAATTACAACTTTATTACACTTTCTGTTTACCATGATTCAATTGAAAAAGGTCAATAATGTGATGCTCTGGAAAAAAAATGATATACCTGCATACATCTCCTATAATGAACGTCATTTACATTTCTGAAATAACTAGGATGTTTTCTTAGAGGAAAACAAGGCAAAGTCAGCACACCACGGCTCCAAAACAGAAATTTATTAATAGACTTTTACAACGATGATGGTTTGTGAAAGTCGATTAATAAATGTCAAGGTGGTAAAAGGAAGGGATTGTAAAGAAGATTGTTATCTTTTCATAATCTTTTTATTATTTCTTTAAAAAAAATAAAACTATGAACATTAGAGCAAAATATAGTCTGAAAACAGGTGTAAGGAAAATACTGTTTTTACTTAATTGTTACACTGCTGATTTTTTTTCAGTAATTAAATCCAACTGATAATTAAAATGTAGTAGTCATTCTAAACCATGAAAGTAAATATTACTATTCTAACAACATGTTTAAAATTTTGTCCATTTCAGAATCTTAGACATCTTTATTTGTCATCGACCCAAAAATATTTTTGAAAAGATTTTGGCAGTTTGAATAAAAAAATTCAGTGTCTTTAACACAACATGTTGCTATTGTCACCATGTTATTTAATTAATTAACTTGAAATTGTCTTGTTTCAAACTGAATTATAATTAGGCCATTCTGTTATCACCAAATGTGAGTAGTCAGCTGTCTCTGATAGTTACCCTCCATGTCTTGTTCTAGGCCCTAATTATCTTACCTGTTATCCTGTCTCGGATATCCTGCACATTAAACAAGTTCCTATCTGTTAAAACAAGTCACGTTCAGGCACTTGTGTCACTCATTGTTAAAAATGGCACTGTTTAGACACAAGGGTCAGCAAAGGGGACGGGATTCTACAGCGTCGGCTGAGGGAGAATTTGAAGCGAAGAGGTGCCTGAACTCTTTAGGTGACCCTTGTGCCTCTAATCTTGCCTTAGAGTGTGCTGTCCAACCTCCATTTCTCTCTTGTTTCTCCCCGTCTGTGCAGGTATCTGCTTCCAGTCACCTCCCAATTCGTCATCAAGTGGCCATCCTCCAGCTTCGGTCGCTCAGCATCATTATCGCGACCCCGCAGCGCCTTAACCACGCGAATGGGCCACTTTTGATGGCTGCTGGACTCCACATCTGCTGGGGGGGAACAAAATACAGGCTTCTCATAGAAAGGACCTGGGACTCTGCAAACTCGAGCAGCATATTAAAACAGATTTGGCCACCTATATCGTTTATGCATCGGATGCAAATGATTGCACAGTTTCTGTCTCCCATTCGCTGTAAAATACCTGCTGCACTGCTGTCTCCCTTAGGATGCTTTTAAAGACGATAAAAAACATGGATTTATTTTCAAGACTGTACAATTATTTCCATTAATTACAATGAATGTTACAGTCTCATGGAATAGAAAAAAGGTCATGTTCTTTGCTGTTATTTTAACTCTGCTTTTTCACTTTTAATTAATGCACACAATGTCACTTTCCTAATATTCATTTAATATTTTACTGTAGTTCTACCCAAAGGCAAAAATGCAAGTAAAAGTAGTTACGCTGGATGCATTATGGCATGAAAAGGGAATGAAAGCTGACTTATTTTTTACTTGACGGTATTTCCTGCAGATTTTGTTTTTGCAGCAGGGGGCACCGACATCAATGCCCACCAACAACAACAAAAAGACATTTTTTAATATAAAGTACCATCATAACAAAAAATGAAACTGCTGCAGTTATTTAACTGTGGCTGCACAGTCATATAAACAACCAGTTTTACAAACTTAGTTTACAAACTAATGGCTCTCGGCTGATTTCAGATAAGACGGATTAATCTGCGGTTTACTGAGCGAGTCTAGATTCATCACTGGTGCAGAAAACATATTATATTGTTATATAATGGAATAAATACAAATTTAAAAAATAGTGCAAATGCAGAAGGAACGCATTCCATGTGAAAGCACAAGAAAATGTAGAAAGAGGCAAGGTTAGAGTTAGAGGTTTCATGTTAGGGTTAAAGGTTAAGTATAAGGGGTTATGGATAATATAGAGTTAGACAATAAAAAAAAATGCTTAGTGTTTTGAATGCTATATGAATGCTTTGTTATATGTAATACTAGACTATAGTTGCCTGTTCTGAACTTACAGCTGAGACCACCTATGAACTTAAGGGACATAAATCTCCTTTGCATAACTTTATGAGCCATATTGTGTAGATGCAAATATTAACCTCAATGTCAGAGCTGTCTGATGTGTGTCCTTGCACACTGATGAATGGGACCTTCAGTATTGCTGCTGGGTAGTGTGTGCATAACAAACTGTCCATGAGATCAATGTGATAAAACTTGGATGGCTGCATCTTCAAGATACTTGAATTAATTTATTAAAATGGTCTGTGTTTACCTTAATATCTCATTTAAAATTTTAAATATGTTAAATCATTTTAATCATGGCATTACTGTTATATCAGTTATTTAATGAATGGAGTAACCTTTAATGAAAGTACTGTAATAAGTGTTAATTGCAGAGCTTTGCTTTGGCCCTAATTAGGATAAATGTTCATGTAGAGTTTGAGTAGAAGTGACCTGGTTGTGCCAACACTACTCACAACCAACAGTGTGTGTTAACTAGGGCTATTGAGGAGCTGTTTGACGGTCACCAGTAGTTATCATTCAATACATAATGGGATTCCCTGTTCAGAATGAGGGTTTCTCAGCTGCTGGGTTTTTTCTTGATTAGTAAAGGAAATGACAATGTCCTGGGAGCCAACTATTAAAATCCTTAAAATGGCCATTAAATGGGCTGTTTCAGGCCATTTCACCCACCTTACCATCATGCCACAATGCCAAATATTATTTTTACCTGGATTTTATTCAGGATAATGGTTTCTAATAGCAATAAAAAGCTTAAAACATCTAAATAGACTCCAGATTTCTGTTTGAGATGCTCATTGAGTTGTGTCTGACCTTTTTGATTTGCTTTTTCTCCTGAGAGCGTTGTAACATGAGGTACCATATGCACATATAAAACACAGCCTGTATCGAACTGACACTCCATGTCATTCCACATGGTCTCACGTGAGACTCCCAAGTATAACCTTGTCATGTTGATCTAACCTGAGGTCATTCCTTAAAACTAAATACTACACTATAGAGCTTCTTGTTACTTGTTTCTTTCCTTGTCTTTTACAACAATAGCAAGAATGTGACAGCGTTACTTAGCAACAGTAGCACTGATGCGAATGGTGCACATATTGACACAGAATGATTTTTTGAATCAAAGAAGTTGTAAATTACACTGTTTCATTGTATCAGATCTGCTTCATGTATGAATTTCATTTATTAGCATAAATTAGATTTTCAGTAAGTTTGGGGTGTTTTTACATTAGTTAAATTTGATATAACATTTATAAGTTCAATTAAATCTTGACATTAAAATATCACAAGTCAAAGTGTGTTATAACCACACCACACAGTTCTTCAGAAGGCGAGAAATATTCGCTTAGTACATTAAGGATTGTACTGTAAAGGTCAATGTGTACATTTGGTAAGGACACCATTCTTTAAAAAAAAATCATTCTCACATAGGTAGTCTTGTCTTATCTGAAGGACAGAACGTCAGAAAAATACAGAGATGCTTCAGCCCCATTAACACCATTAAAAAGCTCTTGTACAATCTTTCAATACAGACTTGCTGTGTCAATGAGGCCACATCCTCTGTTCATGTTTGCTGTTATTGAAGTGCGAGTGTCTCTTAGAGAAAATGGCTTTCTTTTTGTGGATTTTCTTCATTAAAGGCTGCATTTTTGAAGGTCTGCGTAGGCTTGTGTAATGAAAGTGCCCCACTGCAGCGCAAGAGTGACGACTGTAGAGAGGCATGTTTGAATTACTGTCTCTTGAGCCCTCCGTTCTGCAGCCTTTCTAGTGCCCACATACTAAGGTCTCTGGGTGCCTATTTAACGGATCACAGCCATTGAGGCCTTCGTGCACTGTAAAGTGCCAGTTTAAAGCCTCAGATTACCTGTGAATGGCCAGCGGGAAAACTATGATTCTGAATGCTGCCTCTCTGGTATTTGAAAATACTTATGCTGAAGTTTGCTTTTCTCCATCTGGCTGGTTCTAAACTGACTTTACTGCTATATGGGGGTTCGTCCAGGATTCTTCTGGAGATTATTGATGCATCTACTCCAGCCAGTTTCACAGACAGTGACGCTCAACAGCTGTCTGGCAGTCTTATTGCCATCTCATTCATGTCAAGTGCTGATGTATTCGTCTAATTCAAAGCTCTCTGCTAATTAGAACTCCTTTTTCAGGTTTGGTGATTCATATCATTACCTTTGGCCCCTCAGTCATCATGAAGGACAGTTTGCTAAACGAAAACGGATCTGTTCACACTGATAACTTTATTCAGCTATTTTTCTCCTTCAGTCTTCTGTGAGAATACAAGAAAAGTGTAGCTTGCATCCTGTCCATATTTTCACTCACTTTCATGTAATGATTTTAGATTACAAACAGCCACACTGATGGCAAGAAAGCCAAGCTGCTACTATGAGCTCTAGAGCTCCATTAGCAAGCAAAATGAATGGTCTTTTCAGCTTGTTGGATGTTGTTGGGTGTTATTATCAACACAGCAAATGTTATTTACATGTACTCTAACACATTTCTCCTGTGACCTAGACTCATTATGCATGTCATTTCTTCTGAGGATTCCATGAACTAGAATGCCAAACTTGAATAAACCCTGGAATATTTATGAACCCCACATGAGAAGAGACTTGCTTTAAACAATTAACTTCTAAGTTTCATGTGATTTATGATTTACTCTCCACTTCTGAACATAATTAAGTGCTGGTGTATAGTAATGGTTATAATTATAATAATTGTAACAATGATTGTGTTTTGTAGAAGACAGACAAATTAAAAGATCAAATTTGTATCATGTGGAAAAGTCATTTAAAAACATGTTTTTTCACTAAAAATAAGTGGTATCCTTGATCAATTAAAAATCTACAAGATTTTCATATCAAATGTTTTTTATTGTCTAAAACTGTATCTTTTTCTTTTAGTTGTTTAGCGTCTTATAAAAACTGTTCTTAGCAGTCTCACACAGAGAGGAGAGATGCTTGTAATGCAGGATTCTTGGTGATATCTGTGTGTGCTCTCCAAACTTTGCCCAAACTGTGACACTTCCACAAAGAATCTCTACAGTCTAGTCTTAAAGTCCCTGGATTAACTGTTGAACCCACTTTACTCTTCTTCAACCAGTGCTGTAACTCAGAAATTGTAACTATGTTCAATCAGATCAGTTTAACAACAACAAGGTAGTTGGTAGAGTAGGAAGAGTAATATGAATTTTTTTATGTATGATGCCTTGAGGAAACACTGACCAATAACATACCAAAAACATTACTGATAGTAAATTTTACAAATTTAAATATTTCTAAGACAACATTTACTCAAAATTAATTCAAAAATATATGATGTCACCACCATGTGTTTTATGTCACAGACACCCAAATAACCAGCATAAGCATATGAATGAATCACTAGTTATCGGTGACACAGTTCTCCTCTATTGTTCTGGCTGCTTAATGACTGTCATTTCAATTCCATTAAATGAGGGTTTGCACAATAAATAGTGCACTTTCTGCCATAGATTATCAACATTATACCAGCTTGTTTCTAACACATATTCTAATATATACAGTGCTATCAGCGTTATTTTCACCTGCCGCTGCATCAGTGTGCTGTTCTCACTTCTGTCATAGTTATTAAAAAAAGCGAAAGTGAGGAATTCAAAGAATGTTTCGTCCAAATAGGATGAATTTTTGTCTTGGTCAGTGGTGTGAGGGCAACAGCTTCTTTTATGCCCCGTCATATTGGCCCAGTGGCTTGTGGTTTGTCACATCAGATCCCGTTTCAAAATACCTACCCGCTTCTTTTCTGGATCTGCTTAGACACCATTGTGCATACACAGATAACAAAATCGCTCTCTGAAAAGTCACACTCAGCAACTCAGACACCATTTACTTTGACCACCTCACATGCTTAATGATGTTACATATATACATGTATAAAAATATACAATGTATATATTATTGTCAGCTGATGTCTATAAACGGTTGGTTCAGTGTTTCTAATCTGATTGAACAATCATATATGAGTATGAGCAAGCGCAGAGCAGGAAATGGAAAACAAAAGAGCTTTGACTGAAATGATATTAGCTTATTTATAGAGCTGTTGTAAAAAAGCAATATCATACATACAATAGTGTGCATGTTTAAATCAGTGATTACCTGAGGCCTCTGAGGACAGTAGCAGGTATAGTGGACTCCTCAATGCGTCTTCTGTTAACCTGATTTAACCTTTTTGTGCTGATCTGAGCTGCGACTTCTTTAGAGTTCACGCCAGTCTATTCCTCCTACACATGAAGGCAGAAATACAGGTTAATCTGAGCTCACCGGCAGCTGGAGACACAAGATTTGAGACTGTGACTGGGCCATCGAGGGATTCATGAGCAGGCAACTCTGAATTATTTTAACAGGTGTGTATGCGTGTGTGTGTTTCTATGTGCGCATGTGTGTAACTATGACCTTGCTCCACTGTGGAACACAGCACTCCATTTTACTTTTATTTTGAACTCTTGCCTGACACTCCAGACTGACAAACAAAAAGGATTTGGATGATACAATTAAAATATAGAACCTGGCATGATTTTTTCACTTTTGACAAATTCTGTCCTCATCTCGCAAAAAATATTGACTATTTGCATGGATGTTTTCCAACATCATTCCCACCACCAAAATGGATGTTGAGAGGGCTGGTGTGAAGCCAAACCGTCCAGAATTTTGTGATGACAAGGGTGAGATGTGTTAGTAATGTAGCATGAAATCAGTAGAGTAAATAAAGCTGTCTGTTATCTCTCCACCATGTGATGAGTCGGAAGCCAAAGGATTTAATAGGACTTACTCAAGAGGGAGTTGATGCCCGCAGGAGAATGCAAACAGCTCCCTGTCAAAAACCATCAGACTTCAGGCTTCCTGCTCTCTCTGCTTCCTCACCCCAGTCTTAATTCCTCACTGAACCACAGCGGAGATAAGTGATTTACTTTGCATTAAATTGTTGAAACAGATTTCATTGTTGAAACATAGTTGACATTGCAAAACATTGGTTTATCTCGTGTGTAAATATGTCACTTCCTGTCACAAATAACTGATCTTTCATTTTTGTATCTGTGTTCCTGTTTAAAACTTTTTAAAAAATGTTCTTGGTTGTGAAACATGTCAGGTTGACTAATACATTTACAAGTATACAATACATGTTACATGTTAGATGTTGTTGCCTGAAATCTACCATTTTATTTCCAGGTTTCCAGGTTTTTTATAACCTTGTGAACATTGCTGTTCTGTTTTATCACGGCCGTGTTGAATAACAAAACAAAGGCATTTCCTGTGGCACTGAACAGATTTATGTCAGGAGTTCAAACTCTTGAAAACACATTATGCTGCAGATCTTCAGGCATTTTAAGATAGAACATTTTCATGACACCAAAAGTCACATTTCTGGAATTCTGCAACCTAAATAAACATTTAGCTATTCAGCATTTATGGAAACCAAATGCCTCACGACACTTTATTATACAACAAACGTATTACAAATGTCATTGCATGAGATAGCGAAATATTAAGTCAAGTGGCATTCATTTAAAAAACAAGATAGCCTAACACAAGCACTCCACTCAAACCATTTTAAAAATGATGTTTGTGTGGTTTCAAGGTGTATATATTGAGAAAAAAGACTTCATACATCCAATGATCTCTGGACCAGTTTATGAAAGTATTAACAACTCTAATAAAGTCTTCATATTCGCATTGATATGTATTTTTTTAATGCAATTTTATGCATTTTAAGTACAACTTATGTCCAAAATTAGGCCACTGTATATGTTGCCATAATGTGCTGTGTAAATGAGTCTTTAGTTTTAGTACTTCAGGTATCAGGTAAAATGTTTTTCATCACTTCAAGCTCAACAGACAGCTCTATTTTCTGGTTCACATTACAACAAGTGCCAGATCTTGCCACTTAATTTTCCACAGCATAAGGAAAATAAGGCCCTTCCTCAACAACTCCTCCACCAAGCTCTAGGCTTCAGTCACTTCTCAGCTTGACTACTGAAACCTTGCTGGACTACCAGCATCTGCCACATGTCCCCCCGAGGGCGTCCAAAAAACTGCTGCCTGACTTGTTTTCAACCTTCATATATTTTCTCACATTACACTTTCTGAGGTCTCTTCGTGGGCTGCCAGTATCTACTAGAATTTGATTCGAAAGGCCGTTCCTGGCGCACACAGCTGCCAAAGGCTCACGCTACCTTTAAACCTTCATCAAGCGGCACCATTTCTTCATATGAAGGATTCCTGCAGGTTCAAGTCCAGAAACTTCTACTTGCTTGCAGCTTGATAGTAGAAAAAATTCTCTTTTAGAAGTCCAGCTGTGGCTGGAAATGACTAAGCACCAAAACATTTTTGCTCCATTCCTAATGTACCTGTTTCATAAATTGTTATATTTTATGGAAACCTTACTACACTATAAATAAACACTATTTTTCACCATATGCTTGTTTCCATTCAACAACCACCACAGCACATAAAAAAATAAGTCAACAACTACTCTACCAAGCTTCAGGCTTTAGTCATTTCTCAGCTTGACTACTGGAACTTGCTCCTTGCTGGCTTACCAGCATCTGCCACACGTCCCCTCGAGGGCGTCCAAAATAATGCTGCTCTCGAAGACACACTTCTTCAATATACACCTACTCTGGATCTCACAATGACCTCATACAAAAGAGGAAAATAAAAATTACTTAGAATATAAATAACCACAAAGAATGTACATATTTTTATGTTTTTGTTATTGTGTTGATAACATTTACGAAACACCAGGTCTTAACTTAAACGACTAGTAAATGTTGTTTTAAAGGGAAAAAATAGGTCTTTTACTTATAACTTTTATTTAAAACGTACTTTCATTTTCCGCTGATGTCACATAGTCCATACTGGATAATGGATAATGTTAACCAAAAGCCAAATGGCCATTTAAGCACTGTTTTAGCAAACTCACATTAAGTCTAGCTCCATTCTGTTTTGTAATGCCCACTTCTAACCAATTCAATAAATTCCAGATGGATAAAATGAAATCCTTTATTTTGAGCTGATGTCTGCCATGTCTTTGTTTGCTAATAGATTTCTGACTCTTGGTCACATATACCCACAAGTAAACAATTTTGCAAGCTCATTCAAAGCTTTGTAAATTGCTCAATTTTTTTGAAAGCAGCCCTAGTTTGTTGGAGTGTTTTAACCTTGTACAGGCTCAAACCATTAAAATTACAGTTTTGTTTACACACACCATCAGTACAGAACTTTACAAAACCACTTGTTGCTTGCTCAGGCTGATTTGTCGGCATTTCAACAACGGGTCCTGTTTCCACATAACCTCGAAATGTAAACGCTGTTAAATATACAGCAGAGGCCGTAGCGTACGTGTGAAAAGTGCTTTGTGTATTTTAAATGACCCACGTTGGCTTAAAACGTCTCTGAAGAAATGTAAAACTTCTGCCTTGAAAATGAGTCCAGACTAATTAAATTAAAAATGTTTTTAACCCAACACAACCCCCCCAGGAGCAATAAATAACTGTGTACTCTTTCCTTACACACACACACACACACACACACACACACACACAGAATGTAAGGTTAACAAAAATTTTGAGGCAATTCTGACAGAGGTGAGGTGATGTCTACAGTATTTATTCCACAGGGTGTTTGTGTAGAAGGAACACAATTATTTAAGACTCCTGGAGGCAGAACTGTATTCTGCACTATTATAAAAAAACCTCAAACATATTCATACAAGCGCTAGTCAAGTACAAAAGATATGATAGAATGAGAAAATGATACTCCACAGAGGCATTCATGAAAAAATCTTGTAATAACGCTGCATAGTAACTTTGTACAGATATTCGGTTCTGAATGTTTTGTGTTCCTTTGACCATCGCTGACTCGTGCCTCCTGCAAGCATTGAAAAACAAACGGCCCTGTAAACAGCCCGTTTGAAGATATATTCAACTAAGCCGAGCCTACGATGTCCTGGGGATGTCAAGAAATGAGGGATATTGATAGGTCACGGGGAGAGAGAAAGTGTGATTTTAACACAAGCTAGAGTGCAGTTCATGCTTTGTTCAAGAAAAATAAAAAACATTCCATCCTCCGCCCTCACGTCCACTATCTGACCTCCACGGACACTGGATTGTTTTTGCAGGGTTTAGTGAATTGTTTTTGAAGGGTTTAGTGAATTGTTAGGAATGGCGGTTGGGAGAATGGTAGGTTAAGGATATGTGAGTGTACTGTAACTGAGGCTACATAACTGATAGCAAACGCAATCATTGCCAGACTTGCTGCATGAATTTTGTGGCCAGAAGTTGCTGATGCCCTGCTGATATTTACTTACTGGTTGATCTATGAACATAAGAATAAAATATTTCTTAAAGGAACGGTGCAGACCAAAAAGTAAATTGCTCCAAACACGTGAGACACAAATAAATTACGAATAAAGTTCACACTGATAATTTCTGTTTTTTGAAACGGTATACATATTTTGTGAGCTCCAGTTAATTTAATTGTTAGAACAATAATTACATTTGTAAATACAAATTTGAATGTGTATATGTGGAATATACTGTTTATGTCACATCAACTATATTTATAGTACACTAGTATAGTAATATACTGTATTTATATTTACACACTGTCGCTAAGTAACTGTCAACCTTAAAAAAAAACAAAGACAAACTTCAGAATTGTAAACCTAGTTTACAATTCCACTCATTGTTACTCTTCTGTTTGATTAAAATGTTCCAGTTCGAAGCTTTTCCCATAGTATTGTGGCCCCGGCTGCCAAGTAACATCAACCCAAATGAAGTGAACACTGTGCTCATTATGCGTCCCCGCCGCCCTGCTGATTCTCACTACCACTACGGTGGACAGATGGTCACAAATACTGACCAGCTATTTCCTGGTCACCTGAGCAGCGAAGGCGGTTCGCTTTGAGCTGGCTTCCTGCCCGCCTCCCTGGGTCCTGGGAAGGGTCAACGTGAGCCAGCATGTGAAAGGAGCCATACTGCCATATTTGTTATTCCAGCAAAGTCCTCTGGTGGAGAAGAGGCCACCAGCTTCTTTTTGTAAACGATAAATGCAGATTTTACAATGTTTAATAAGATCTCAACACAGAGTTAAAGTTACATTGGACTTAATTGGCTTGAAGGGGCCACCAACGCCTGTGAATATTAAGCAGATGATTCCTAGCAACCAACAACAACAAAGATGTTTATGAGTGATTCAGGAATAACACATTCTGGTTGATGTTTAAGGAATTGCATTGTTAATTTGATCCTGACGGATAAACAACAAATGTTGGAAACCACCCAGAGCCTTTACTCAGCCAGACACAAGATGGTTTTCCGAGCAGATGTTTTACAGGAGTCTGTGGGAGATAAGGTTTGAATTATGAAGGGAAATATTTATCCAGGCAGAAGAATATTACTCTTTCCTGTCATTCGGCCACACATTCACACAGGCGGGACACAATATCTGGAAGTGTAGGAAGTGTAGGAGTTAACCTCATTTGTTGCCAGGGGTAATAAAACCATCCCAAGATCAGCCAGTCAGATATACAGTACAAGTGCCTCTGACCACCTACTGCTTATATATAACTATGTATTTTATATATTGCATTATATAATGACTGCAGGGACATTTCAACATGTACTTTAGTCATTTAAAAAAAATACATGATCATGGCATATGATTTCATGCTATCATGTTATTCAGACCCCGGAGTCATGCCTTGTTCACTTATAGATCATAATGCATAACTATGGGTCTGTACATTAAATAATAATCTTTAAAACTTGTTATCAGCTGTAAAGTTTAGCTGTCAGAGACTGATGACATATGATGACAAAATGCTTAAAAACTCCAGTGTTTCATTTCAGAACATCAACTGAGATCTTTTAAAGCCCAGAGTTTGGTCCAAATAACACATAAAATGTCCCAACCATATTTGACATTAATGAAATATCCCATTATCCAGGGCTTCCGAGAGGGATGTAAAAAATCATTAGGAGATGCATTAACACAGAGCTAGCTACTCAACTTACCAGAGAAAAAAACACATTTTATCCACCCAGTCGTGAGATGAATGGGTTTATAAACATGATTAATGAGCGTTATTTGTGTAGACAGTCCTTGAGTGACATGTTACAGGTGTAAGATAACTCACAACAACTTCATCTTAAATAAGACCTAGCAGCTGTCTGCTCATACCAAACTACCTTTTCCATCAGCAACTGGATGCCATGAGCAGGAGCCAAAACCTTTGACTGTGATGATAAACATTTTCCAGGCTCACAAGGAAAGTTTTTGTTCACCTCCAAATCGTGGAGCGCTCACGGTCCTTAACGTTCCCAGAGGACCAGCCGTACTGAGCAAACAGTTAAGCTGTCATCCAGCAATCAGACACAGCAGCCCACCAGACGTTCGGAGAGCAGTTGGCAGGATTCATGACAAAAAGAAATCAAAGGGAAAAAGCAACTGGAATTGGGATTTGTGTACGTCAGGAACGTACGTGAGATGACAGAACATGTCAGTATTTTGGACTCCATAATGATCTTAAATTCTTTGATACTTACCTTTATTTATTCTTGTTTTTCTTTGATCTTTATTAAAAAGGTTTTTTCAGCTGTGGGCACATTTGGACCTGTGGGTCTTTAGAAAAAAAAATCACACTGTCATTTATTTAATTTGATTACTAACAATATCTAACAGTTGATGAAAATCACTAGAGAATTCTGTCATTGTTGGTTTGTTTTATAAACAAATTTCATTTCTGCCTCATCTCAAATTATGTATTCTGTCTGATAACATTCTGTGATGGAAATGACAGTTAAAACTTTTCTGGGAATTATATAACAGATTCTTTTGTCTTGATAATTTCTAGAATTACATTCTAAATATAA
Organism: Ambastaia sidthimunki; assembly: GCA_036877625.1. Lineage (NCBI taxonomy): Eukaryota > Metazoa > Chordata > Actinopteri > Cypriniformes > Botiidae > Ambastaia > Ambastaia sidthimunki. The sequence continues at coordinate 74,610 of JAZGTK010000170.1, forward strand.
AACAATTTAAAAAAGTTTTTACAAAATTTTGTAAAATTACAGCTTGGAAATGACACACAATAAATAATTTTATGAAGTTAAATGAACCAAATATCTTGATTACCAAGAAATGAATTATGGGCAAACCTGGTCAGGTGGGACGAATTATAGTTTGTGTTAAAAAAATCATTGTAACACAATTATATAAATAGTTTATGTTCATTTAGGTTTAGCATAGTTTTACAAATCTATTAATATTTTTATGACTTTCATAGCTCAAGACTGAAAGTCTAAGTCTGTGACAACAATAACATTTGAATGTAACAGGCATTTAAAAAGTAGTAAAGATTTTGCAAACATTAGGTGATAAAGAAAATTGGTCTTAGTTAAACTACCCAAAAATAAGACCAAGTTAGCATTTGTGAATGCTTTCTGTCCAGAAAGATCTGCTGTCCAATATCGGCAGGAGCAGTCAGTTCCCGGGGGCTCTGTGTCTTGCTCAAGGGCACACTGGTGATAGAGCAGTACTGTAATCTCAGAAACTCTCCACTTCATGGATCACTTACGATAGAACAGGCAACCTTTGTGTTAGTGGCCCAGTTCCTATATCATCAGACTGCCACAAGACCTCCAAATTAGTCAGCCAGCAGGGAAACATTTCAAGCCACCGGCATTCCGCTGTGGTCTCCTGTCTCCGTCGTAACCTCACCTGTGCTGAGACACTCTGATCAAACCGAGCTTAAAGTCTTGGGCCACCTGGCTGTAAAGAGCTACAGTGAAGTTATTAATCCCCAAAACAAAAGGCAAATAATAGAGACTGTTGCTTTCTTTGAAAAAAGCACTTGAAAAGTAAACGAGTGCTTGCTTTGGGCCCCGAGCACAAAACAAGACAGACACCACAGACAATAGGACACCTCTACGAGAAACGGTTGCATCCCAATGTTTAATAAAAGTAAACAATATTTCCTAACAAAGCATGAAGCCATCAAAAGTCAGGAGACATTTAAAGGAGGCGTCTATATGCTAAGTGACTTACAGTGCATTCATATACACATTATTAGTATGTGTGTTTCCTAGGATACAAACCCACAACCTTTGCACTGCTAATGCAGAGCTCTACCAAATGAGCTCCAAGTACTGTGATGGATCTTAGTGAGCCCCTCTCATTACAGGGTCCCTACTGTTGGCCCCACTTACAATTAAATGAAAGTGAAAAACTTCACTTTCTCTTCACTCACTAAAATAGGAAAGGTCAACAGGTTTATGTCTTGTAGGTTGTATTAGGTTATACTGAACCGAAAACAGCTATAGATGCAGAATAAGCTATAAAACCAAACAATTGCTAACTAATCATTTACCTCATGCTGTAATGCAAAGCAAATATCTTATCAGCACAATGGTAATGCATAAATTCACTCATCTGGGATTTGAACCTAAAACCTTCTAAATACCTACCTGGATCTTTTACCACTAGGCTGCACCACCCACCCAAACACTTTTTTAATGTCATTGTCCACATTGAACTCATTTTGAATTTATATACTGAATTTATTTTGAATATTCTTTGGAATAATACAGTGTTCCTGTAGCTCGACTGGTACAGCATTGTATTAGCAGTGCAAAGGTTGTGGGTTCGATCCCAGGGAACACAAGTACTGATAAAAATGTATACCTTGAATTCACTGTAAGTCCAAGGCGTCTGCCAAATAAATGTAAATAATATTTAGCTGGCTTGCTGTAAATGATTTATAAAATGTTATAAAATGTCATCTCATCACAGAACATAACAGAAACAGGTGTAGACAGTAATTACTATGACGTCACAAAAGCCCACAATTCCACCCACCACATTAACTGAAAACCCCAAAAGAACCCACCCAACAAACTCCACCCAGAACCACCCAGTACACCCCACTCCACCCAGCCCATAAACACTGAAGTCTGACCTGGGATCTCATCTAATGTTTACTGCTGTTTTGCTCTGTTGCTACAAAATCTAAATATGTCAAAGTCCTCATCTTATCCAGAAACAACAGTTCCAAAGAAAAAAGGAATGGTTGCCCGTACGAAACAAGCCCCCACATTGCTGGGGTGTCTTGGGTGGTTGCCAGAGCATTGCTGTGTGGTTGCTAAGGTTTCTGGGTGGTTGCTCAGTGGTTGCTCACTGACCCAGGTCAAATGAGTCCAGATGCTCCTTTATTAAAAGTCTCTATGGTATTTTTTCCCATAAAAATGAATGATACTGTTTGAGGTATCATCCAGTTCCATAGCACAAAACTGTTAGATGAATATGTTAAATCCATAACCTTTAATATGAGCCATAGTACCAGTAATACTTGATTCGTTGTTATTCCTAGCAAATAACAACTATAGTTAAATAAATGATGATATATAAACAGCATAAGTGATTTAAATTTTAAAAACAGCTCTAGAGTTAGTACTAAAATTTAGAGGATGTTATAGAAGGAAACGTGGTGTAAAAACAAAATAACATGATGTGGCAAAAAATACATTTAGGCCAAACATTTGAAGTTCCTCAATAATGATTTGCCCACTAATGTATGATGGTAAACTGTGTTTAACAGGTCTAAAGGACCTGTATGCATGACTGTGGGATGCTAACATCCCAGAGCAGCTGAGATCTATATGTGTGGACGGGGCGCTTGGGGCCCCTTGACGCAATAATCTGCATGTGCTTGTGCGTGATCAGGCTGGTTGGCACGTTAAGGCAGCATTATGATGCAGTACTCGTTTTAACCAGATGGTGGTGTGCTCCACAACGGTTCTATAAACCAAGTCCTCATAATCTGTGTCCTATCCTTCCTTATTCATTAAAAAATCTGCAAATAATAAGTCCCAGAGAAAGAAAGAGCATGCGATGAAGCCATATTTAATAATGTATACTTCCACCTCTCCACATTTCTCCAGCCATGCTGCAGTGGTGGCTCCCCAAACCCTGTGTTCCCTTAGATTTCCTCAAACATGCATGTGCACATGATGACTGAAGTAAACAAGCATATAAATGTTTAATGCCCCTTAAAATATGACACTTGATGCCGTGAATGTGAATCAATACACCCTTCTTCTCTGGGAGAGTTGGGTAAAGATTTTGAAGCTTATATAAAGCTTTGTCTCAAATAAATTAGAGACATATGGTGACTGCTATTTCTGACTGATGTGCTGGGAAGGATTGCACAGAAAACAGAAAAAAAAATCAAAACAGATGAGCTTTTATTCACATGAAATCTGCTTTCTGAACACTTGACTAAAGAAACAAAACAGCAGAGAGAGTATAAAAAGTATTCAGCCTGTCATATTTATCAGATTTGGCTTGTTTGTTTTGAATTTTTTTAAAATTTTCAGATAAAAAGCAACAGTTTTCATCTTCATCTGCTTATGAGGTTTGTCTGTCATGCAGACATTTCAATTGATGCATGTTTAAGTATATGCCAGTATTTGGCAGTGTTTTGTGAACGACATTTGGCCAGTTAACAGTTGTGTCAGCTTAAAAATCACTAAAGAATGTTGCATCGATTTTTTAGTTTATATGTGTAAAATTTTTGTGTAATGCTGTTTAGGTCTTGGCTAATTTCTTCACCACTGGCATCTTTTCCCAGAGGCTCCCCTGTGTTCATTGGTTGGACAGAAAGATAGCCCCGCCCCAAATTTCTGCTATTGGTTGAGCCATTGTTGCCGTGTCAGACTGCTCAGGATGTTTAAATGGAATAATGTTTTGATAATGCCACTTTTTTGGGGTAAATCAACAGGACAAATTGCTAGCTTATATAATCACAGCTTTTAATTAGTACATAACATCAATGTTATGCCACAGGAGAAATATTTTCGGTGATTTGTATAAACATGAGCTATATCAACTTTATATAACAACCACAGGTCTATTTCCTCAAAAAAATTTTTTTTTACCCATTTTAGGTGTGAAATGGGACATTGTGTCACAGACAGCCTGACATGGAAGAGACTTTGGAATGTGTGGGTGTCTTTGCAGACAAAAAGCAATGTGTGTGTGTGTGTGTGTGTTTGAATGTGCGTGACACTATTTGAGCGGCTCAGAGCACACCTGGCAAAATGTGTTTCTAATAATGAAATGAATTTTGCATCATAAGCTCCATATGCAGATGCACAATTATGCGCTGTAGATTTTATGTCATAAATTGGCTCAGCTGGAAGCCAGATACACACAAGAAGCCACTACCAGCATCCCTAATACCCACTACCACATACCAGCACACACATGCTGTATGGGTGGGTATGTGTGTTGGGCATATTTTATTTTTCATCATTCTCTTTATTACATCAAAACTAAAAAATGGCAATGCATTCATTAAAAAGAATTAGATAAAAATAATTAAAATAATAATTAATTTGGTCTTAGTCATAATCTTTCTTTATCTTTTAAGACTTAATGTTTGCATTCACACACACACACACACACACACACACACACACACACACCCTGTACTGCACAAATACTCCTAATAATGCAAAACTGAATCCAGCTCTGTATATAAAACCCTCCAATCCAGCACTGATGAGTTAATTAGCTTTCTCCTCGATCACATCTGAATTTGACTATGAACAGATGAATAAAACAAAAAATAAAGGCTGGCAAACAATTTTGCTGGCACACGTGCAAATCAAACAGTGAAACGCCTTCATTACAATAACTGACCGTCACACACTCATTTAATAGTTTTGAGAGAATGTGACTTTTGGTGTGATAACTTTGTTAAACACCTTTGTTTAATTTCACACTTGTAATCTGGACATTTTGAGAGTGTCATATATTTAAGATGAAAAACTCAAAATATTCACGGTAACAATTACAATGGCACAAAGAAGCCATATGAAGCCATTAGTTCCACTGATAAAAGGAGGACAGTAAATTTCTCAGATTGCAGGATTCAAGCTGAGATATTAATGTAGTGTTGCACTGATCATTTCCACTGAAATTAATCTAGGAGAGAACTCAACAAAGAATCACACTCATAGAAAAATCACACTATACACACAATGATAAAACTGATCAGAATAATTCAGCATTAATTATGAATATCAATATGTTCAGCAAAAATGTAAAGTTTTCTTCAAAATACAAACAAGACCTTACACAAAATCTCTAAACTCAATTTATTTTATTAACCAATCTTAGGGGGACCTGATTTAATTTATTTTTATAGTTTTGTTTTAAAAATGTAACAAAAATATATGCATAAATATAATATATATTTCAGTCAACTTTTTTAACAAAGTGGGCAGATACTTTAGTTGATTTTTTAAGCAATTTGGGCCTATACTCAGCAAGGAACAACACGGTGTGTTTAGATAAACATTTTCATAAATTTAGAGAACAAATTTCTAGTGTTTTAACCACATGTATATACAGAAAAATACATTATACAAATTATGTGAGATTGGAACAAACCAATTTTTTTTAATAGATGTTTTTCTTATGGGTAACTTTTAATAGGATTTTTTAAACATGCATAAAATACAGTTTATCAAAATAAACATTTTTTTATTTTTTAAAGAATACCCCCCAAATGCCTTGATGATACAATCTAACTTAAAATAAAATTATAAATTATATTTAAGGTTATTTTCATCTTTAAATACATAGCAGAATGGGCAACTTGACCAAATCCAACAGCTGAATACTAGGGCTGTATATGATATAAACCTTCTTTTGAACAAAAGATATGGCTTTTCCATATGTAGTGGTGTGATCGGAAAAATATAATTTTGTACTAGGAAACAATTGCTTGTTTTATATTGATTAAAATCTATTAAAAATAAATCCAACAGACATGACATGCACCCACAATTATTGATTTGTGTTGTGATTGATTTGTGATTATTCACCCATATGTACATTCATGAATGCAGTCTGAGCAGTCTGAACCCATTTCAGTGCCAATCCAAATCAACACTCGCGGGTAACCAAGACCCTATCAAATGAGCACAGTAGGATGCCTGAAATGTGGAGGTATGTTTAGCCTCTGTCATGATAAAAGCCCTCGTTTCTGTTAGAATTAACAGCAGCTTTCTTTCGGCCTCTGATGAATATTCGCAGGTGATGAAACGCGGGTCAGAGCACAAAGGAGACTGGAGATGTTCAAAGTAGTGATGTGTATCTGTGTGTTGCTTCTAATAATCACATCTCACATGCTGTGTGGTTATAATCCAGCTAATTGAAACCTGCTGACAGTTCACACGAACGTCATTGTTGTTGATCACTGAACCTTCGGACGCTTCGGCTGAACTAACCGCGTACATACCGCACTCGTTCACAGCAAGGCTGAGTCTATATATATAAAATAAACAGGCGTATCCTGCATTTGTGCTGTCGTATTAAATTAACACAACGTGCAAATTAACACAGACTGCCAAAATTGTTGCCATCCAGACACAATAGTCCACAAAGCGGCAAACTCGCAAAATGTGCACACGGCAACCTATTCCCGTCGGCCAATCAGATGGAGCGACTGAGAGATGAAACCAGCCCTTTACCTCGAGCCCGCCCGAGGCGAGTCATTAAGGGGGAGGAATTTAATGCCCCGTACCAGCGCTTCGAGCTCTCAGATACAGGAAAGTTAAAACTCATCACTTTCACCCTCCAAAACCAGCGTGTCCTTCAACATGTCAACAGTGGAAGACCCGTGGAAGAACGAGAGAGTGTAGGATGCAATGGGGGGGGAA